>JAAGNO010015543.1:0-41623 GCA_033439905.1 Ceryle rudis
TAAAAGAACAAAAGTAGAATGGAGCTGTTTGCATCAGCAGGAGCACTCACGCTTCTTGAAGAGAGAGCAGGACCAAAGCAGACACAATATAACAAATATCGCTCCTCTACTCTGTTTCTGTTCCTGCTCCACGTACCCTCCACCCAGCCTTTTTATTCTCACATCCTTGACTATGCATGAGAGGATGTAGTGACAACACATCCCATATAATGATATATAGCAAAAATAGCATGAACTTGGGGATAAGGAACGAAATAGGACCTCTGTCGGCCCATGTGCGTCTTCCTTTTCCACCAGCTCTGTAATCCTGGATCTTAGTGTGGTTGTAGTGTTTCCATGTTACACGACACAGGGAGGGCCAGAAAGCTGTCAGAGCTCTCTGTTGAGTATTTAATCTCTCTGATCTCTGCAAGTAGCTTTCACTCATACTTATTTATAGGGAAAATAAGAATGTTCTTTGCTTGGTTTCACCTGTCAAGGAATGTCAGTATCCTGGCTTGTATACACTGACTGATATAAAATCAGAATTTAGCTGCTATGTATTTAAATACATTCATATAGGCTTATACATATAAATCCATATTTACACTCCTGAGTATATATTCACTATACATTGAAGAACTGTTGAACATATATTTAATGGACATTTATTTTGAATGTTTGATAGAACAAAGTAAAATTACCCAATTTCTGCACTAGAAAGGAGAAAAAAAAATGGCAGACAGAACAGGCAACTTGGCTATACTCACTTAAGAAAAAAACTTTTAAAATTTCCCTAGATTTTGAGGCCAATTGAAACTGGTCATGACCCTCCAGGCTGATTTCTTGGGAAATGTCAATATCATGCTCATAACTCCAGCTCAAATGATTGTGAATGAACACAGTGAAGCAGGAGGACCATACTTTGCATTGCCAGGAGGCAGGAGACAGGCTCATCTGAGGTGAACGGTGAAGAAGAGGTAATAAAAGCCAACATAATAACTGTGTTACTCAGAAAACATGCAGAGTCACATAAGCTGGCAGAGGTTTGCTCTGCACATACTCCAAGCTCCAAGTGCTATCACAGAAGCTGCCAGTCCATCTCAAAACAATCTTTCTCTACAATACTATGGGTATAGCTTCCCTCATAAGCTAAGCAGGAAAAAGTAAAAGTATGTAGGAATGTGATGGGGACTGAGAAATTCAAATTTAATGAGATAAAGACAGATCCAGTGAAGAAATGGAAAAGAAGGAAAAACAACCCAAACCACAGTTTTGAAAAGGTAATGGTAGATAATGGTTTTGTTCTGCTTCAGAAAAGGGATAATGTTATATGCTGGATTAAAGCATAGAGGTTACAGTAGGCTTATACTGGAGTTCCCAGTTATTGGAGTATCTAGAGATGGATTTTAACTGGCTTGTAATGGCCAGTAAAGTACCTTAAGCTTTAGAAGACTCGTAGCCTTCAGGAGGTGGTAGAAGCCATGTGCCTGTCAGGGAGCACAAGAATGGCAGGGAGATGCAGAGCAGAGCAATTCTGGGCTTGAGCACTCCTGTGCCAGCAGAATGTAAAGGAGATACCTTAAACCAGGACTGTGTGGCTGGAGGCCACACCATCACCCTGCCTCAGAGCACCCAGGTGCAGAGTCTGGTGATGGAATGCATCCAGGAGACATCTCTGAGACATACTTTTCTGCATGCTGGTATCTGTGCAGTGTGGTGCTAGTACTAGGCTGGAGTGACTCAGTGACACCCTTTGCATCAGGGCACCACTTCTCCATGTCCAAAAACTTCCCTGTGATGCCATCAGGTTGGGCAGCACTCATGATGAAGACAATAAAAACTGTTGATATATGTGCTTGCTGGGCATATATGGCAGGTGGGTATTAACCCAACTTATATGTGAGTAACAAATGGTGATCTGACCTTGCTTCAATTATGTCTCAGTGATGGATGGCACATCTACTGGTCCTTCTTCTTGCCTCCTCTACCAAGCCACGTGCCCCAGCTATCCCAGCTATGTTTTCAGTTCTTTTGGGGAGGAAGGATGAAGTGATGAACTGTAACGCCTATCTGGGTAACACCTGTAAAAGCAATCTTTGATTACTTTCCTAAAGAGAAAAAATACTGTATCTTCGGTGCACCTAAGAAAGGGAATTTTCATCAAAGCCAGCAACTACCATTTATGCCATGGATGGGTTTTTTTCTGCTGAGAAAACTCCCAAGTTTAATCTCTAAGTGCCAGCAGTCCACATCTAAATATTGCATATGCATGACCAAACATAGGGTAAGATGAGGATAAATATTCTGTGTTTAGGGAATAGGAGGAGTTTATGCTTTTTTTTTAGTAATAGTTCATTTAGAGAAAGTGGAGTACAAGAAGTGTATGACATAGAGCAGACGGAATTGGAAGTGAGGTAAGTGAAAGGCATGTGATAATTTCAATTTACTGCCTCATTCTGCAGAGTACCACATGGATGTCATCAGCGTGTATGGATAACTCAGGCCATAGATGTGCTAAATGATGGCTTACGGCATTCCTGCCTGTTCATCCTGCTTTGCCTATCACCTTTCCCTGCTTTCTGGCTATGCTGACAAAACAGCTCTTGCAGCAACACAATGACCCTCATCAGGCAAGGGGTTTGGATTTGCAAAAAACCGCTCCCTTAAAAACAAACAAACAAACAATAAAGCTTTTTTTCTTAAAGCCATTTTCCTGACCTGTTTCACAGCTTTTCCCCACAAATAGCTGTTGTAGCAGAGACACAGGGGTATTGTGCTGCAGCTCTGAGACCAAGAGAAGAGCAGGGGCATGGAGCAAGACAGAGAAATACCTCCGGCCATTATTGTCACCAGGGACAGGACATTGCAGAGCTGCAGCCTTATGTTCTGCTTCTACTTTGACTCACACTCATGTCAGGACTCTGGGAAAGTTACTTGGCATCCCTGCACCTCAGTACGTTGATTTCTTATGTTGTAATGTGTCACCAATGGTTACCCAACCTGGTGAAGCTCTGAGCCGCACAGGAAGTGTTCTCTGTGAATATGTGTAATATATGCTATTTTGCACATGTGTGCTCTTACAAACATACATACACATACAATTCCTTTCCTATGGACATTTTTTGTGTCAGAAATAGGCTTACAGCCAGAAGTGAACAGGACTACTTCTCTGGGAATATTGTGCAGTTGCTAATTTCACTACCGGAACTGTGTTGCTACACAATCTGGCCTCCTTCCACAACTGCCTCTATTGAAAATAAAGGGGACTGATGAGCCTATGGATAATGGTAAACATATGGAACACAGGCAGTGTTATACATTAAAAGCCAGAACACATTAAAAGGTATTTTAGTTGTTGGCAGCATAAGATCAATGTAAGAAACATCATCTAACAGAGAAATCTCATACCAATAAGTTTCATGCTCTGACAGCATTTGGCATTTTTCTTTCACTTAACAAAAAATAAAATAAAAAATGACTAATTTAAAGTGAGGGACAAACCGTTAAATTTCAAATTAGTTTGTCATAGCTGCAAAAATACTGGATCTTTGGCTTTGTTTATGTTGGAAAGTGGTTTCATTTCAGACTAGGTCACTCGATTTTCTTTTGAGTGTACATGAGACCTTTGACTCCTCAGAGGACACAGGAGACGAATTGAGTAATGTGATGTCATTGCCTTGTGGAGTTCTCATAACACTAAATATATTAGTCACTCGCCTTGCCAGTATCAAGAGGGTAGAAAAGAAATCCAGCAAGATGATGGTATTATGTAGATGGACAACAATAATTGTTCCCTGTGATATATGCTACTTTCTCTCAATTATTTCCATCATTTTCTGTGAAGCCCATGAAGGCCATTTTTCAGTTAGGTGATATTTCCCACCCAAACATTTGTCTTCTCCTTGCTGTTTACATTTACTACGTATAATCCCTGAAATTTTGTGCTCTGACAAATTACATCCAGTAAGTTAAATAGCTTAAAAGATTGACTTTTACTTTTTACTAGAACTGGAGTTTGTTCAGTCTCAGGTAGCTGTGAGAGGCTAGATATTTGGGAAAAGCGTGTTGTTAGTTGCTTCTGAGTTTTTCTCTTGGTGACTGGGAGAAATATGAATAAAGATACAGTTACACTTAACAAATATCTGTCCACACAGCGACATAACCATCCTTTTTTATAAGGAGCAGGGAAAGCTGCATGATTTCTGTTTCTCCTTATAAAGTATAAGTGTCAGATCCTTGCTCCAGTGAAGTGCAATGTTGGATTTCGTACAGGCTACATGTTGTTCACACCAAATACTTATCTGTCTGGTAATGACAGCATATTCTCAGATGGGATGGCAATAAATACAAAGATGCAAATTTTCCCCTCCTTAAGTTTTCATAGCTAGTGTTCAGAAAAAGGAGTAATTTTCTGTACTGACGTTGGGCTTACTTCAAGCAGGTTTTGTGAGTGACTTTTGCTCCCGCTTTTAATGCCACTGATTTTCTTGTGCAATACTTATTTTCAGTTTTATCACATGTAATACAAAGTGAGTAATGGAGATAGTTGAAAGCATCCTGGGATTCTTCTGCTAGTACAGAAAATATTTTTTTAAACTCAGAGATTTATCACATTGTGTGGGCCACTAAAGGCATTACCTTGAAGTATAATTAGCCATTTGCTAATTCTAAAATCAATGCAGTATGTCAGGATTTTTTTAGGCATGTTTGAGGGAAAGAAACCAGGCATGCAAACTCTTGTCCAGTGAATAAATTATGGTTACAAGATCCCAGTTTATGATAGGCTTAAAAGTTAAATAAGAGGTTGGTCAACCCTTCTCAGAATGTCTAGTATATAAATCACCTTGAAGCACTACTTGGGTTTTACTAAGTGACTAGTGGAAAAATGCCTTCCAAAAAGTCCTACCTTACACCAGCTCTCTTGGTACTTCAGTGTCTGTGCTTCAGTGAGGTGACATGGTTTAACACAAACATGACTGCACTCAGAGGTATATGTTGTTCAGAACAGCTATTTCTTAGGGGTTTAAACCAATGAGAGATTAATTCCTTCAGATAGAGTTAGCAGCCTCCTCCACCCAAAATTAGAAAGCAAAACAATTCTCCCCACCCTTATGGCCATCCTAGCTGAAGCTGAAGTCATGAAGACAAGACTATGTGTTTGTGGGAAAGATAATGCCCTTAAGTGATTGGTCATGAAACAGATGAAAGCAGATTAAGCAGAAAGTGGAGTCCTGTATCCTCCAGGACCAACTGATTTTCCCCAAATCCTAAAATATCACTCTTTTTCAACAATAATTGTCTTCATTGTAGCCTATTTAGTCTACATAACCCTTACATATTTTACATGCTGTGATATTAAGTCTTTCCAAAATACAGCAGAGGGTTGACAGAAGGGCATTAACATAGGGCCAGTGGTTTTGTACAGTGTGTATAGTGATGTTAATGTTTGTGCTGAACCGTACGAACTCTCTCAGACACTCCCCATATGTCAGATGGCCCAGTATCAACCCCTAGTGTACACCTCCAGTGAGTGGCCTCCAAGTGGACTCTGTCTCACTGTTTACCAGCTCCTTGAGCTACTGAATTTAGTTTTCTATCCAACTCAATGTCCTCTTATACTGTAGTTCATCCTTCCTGTTAGTGAGGATATTATGAAAGACAGAGTCAAATGTCTTTTTACAATCAAGATAAATAACATTTACTGATTTTTCCTCAACCATCAGATTACTCAAATCATTACAGAAGGCTGTCAGATTGGTCAAGCATGACTTGTCCATTGTATATTTATGCTGACTATTCCCAATAACCTTTTTGTCCTTAATACCTTTGGAAATATTTCCAGGATTATTTGCTTCATTCTTTCCCTGGGAGATACTGGCTGGACTCACTCCCCACATCCTCTTTTTTTGCCTTTCTTGAAGATAGCAATGACATATACTTTATTCCATTCCTCAGAAACTTCTCCCATTTTTTACAATCCTTCAGTGATGATCAAGAGTGACACTGAAGATCACAATGACATTGTCCATCTCCCTCAGTACTCATGTGTGTAACCCATTGTGTACCACAGACTCATGTATGTCAAATTTGTTCTTTCATCTGATCATCCTCTACAGAGGAAGGTCTTCTTACTCATCTGGAATATTTTCCCTTATTTTTAGTTCTTGCCCTATCTGAGATCACAAAATTTGGGACTAGGCTTTTGACTAGTAATTTGAATTAAGTTCTTCATTTCACATTCAAGAAGGAAAGTAAGAACATGTAGCTATATGATGTATAGATGTGCAACAATCTCCTGATTTTTGTCCAGGAATATTGCTTCTAGACTTAGATCATGCTATGAAAAGGCTAAAAAGAGATAGGAATGTCTACTTCTGCCTTGTGCATGACAATACTTGAGCAAAAGGCTCTGCTTTGCTGCCCAGCATCTCCCTTTGTTCTTTTCAGCTATCCATCTTGAGCTGAGGTGCTTTCCAAGGAAGTGTATGACTGTGGTCCAGGCTTAAATTGCAGAGCCAGCTGTAGAAAGTCAGCCGTGAGCCTTATCAATTCCTTCCTGCCATTCTATCCTCAGATGTAATTTGATGTTATTACGAGGTGTGCTGTGCTCTGGGAGATTACAGGGAACACTGTTGGCTGGTTTCACCATAGCCCATAGGCTAATACCTCCTTGTGAATCTTCTCTGGCATGTGATCTTTTCAATTAACACTGGCATGGTACATATATCTGATATCCATCTTCCAAGATAACAAGGGGTAGATGCCACGTGCAGAGGAAATGCTTCAGAGGCATTTGGCCTAGATCCAGGCAGTTATTTGGTCTTCTTAACTTCCACAGAAGTCAAACAGGAGTTACAAATATTGGTATCTCTAACCCTGGTGTCCAGTGCATCAAAGGACCAGCTCTCAAAGATCCCATAGTCTTGATGCCTCTCCCACTTACCTGCTGCTAGATTCAGAAAAAAACAGCATTGGCAGAGTGCCTCATTCCAACCCACTGGCTTTGACCTACCTGTAGTGAGCCATGTAGCTATGAACTGCAGATTAATCACTGAGATTGCTAAGTAATGAAATCATTGACCTTAGAGAGAGGCTCCAGATGGCTCAGAAAGCAAATAGCCCATTCCAGGTTGCCAGGAGAACATCATGCAGGTGCCCTGTTCCATATGTTGCTGGTTCCCTGTTGAATGCTAAGCCCGTTGCTTCACTCCTGATTTTTAAATCCCTCTGCAGAACCAGCCAAAGCTATTAAAAGGGCTGTTTCATTCATATTCACTACTTTATTAAATTGTCTGAGTGCAGGAGTGATTCATCTTCCTCTTAAACATGCTCATCCCTATGCAATTCATCTAGAAAAAGGTACTGTAGGAATGAAGAAAAGCTCCTTCAAGGATGAGATGGTTTTGTGTCGATGGGATTTCTGGCCCCAGGTTCAGTGCAGACTGAGGGCAGGGCAAGGGAGCAGTCTGGCTTGCAGACCAGTGCGGCACTTGGCTCCCCAGACATTCCTCCGTTCTGCATTTCCCAGACTTCCTTTCTGGAGTCGTATCTGTGGGCTGCACTGGAAGGTTTACTAATTCTGTATAGCAAACCAGCAGATGTGAGTGGTTGCACAACAGTCTGTGGACCATAATCTTTGCTCAAGTATTACAGATGCTGACAGTTGAAAATTGGCTGACAACTGGCAATTTGGAAAAAATAATGGTGACTTCTATGTACATTATTTAGGTCGTTATTTATCAGATTTACACAGTTCTATCAATGGACAAAAAATTGTGTCATTATGTTGAAAAATGCTGTAAAACTCCTCAGTTCTGCCATTTGAGTTTTGTTCATTTCATAAGCTTTTAACTGTATTTTACTGCATATTTCCGTGGTGACAGGAAATTCTCATTCCCAAAGCAAACTGAGGAACTACATCTCCTAAAGTGTTTTGCTTGGGTGATGGGATAGGGGTCACAAGCAAATTTTTGGTTGAGGAGTTCATGCGCCAGCTTTGTTGCACAAGTATACATTTAGCTTCAGAGTTATTCTGCTGAGGTCTGTGGTATTTCAACACTGTAATAATGCTAAATTTGACCTCCTATGTCCTCTTTGCAGGACATGGTGAAAGCACTTTGCTCACAGGTTCTTGAGTGTAGGCTGCTTTTTGAGCTGAAAGAAGGACATGTGTATAAGGATCCTGTGGCTCAAGAGTTCTCACCCATCTCTGACAGCTGCATGGTCAAGAAAGTGAGCACTACTAGGGGAAGCAATTGCCAAAGGGAGTTACAGTTCATATCATGGAGGGATCTAAGCCCATGGCTAAAAGTAATTCTAATAGAAAAAAAGCCTGCGCTCCTTCCAAAGCACTAGCTGAAGAGGAGTGTCTGACCAACAGAAAATAAAAAAGGCTCAAATGCCCATGAGCAGCAAGACAAAAACCAGAAAGCAGCTTTATACCCATGACAGTTATTTTATTTTGGTCAAATAGTTTTCTTACAAGAGGCAGCTGTAGAGATCAAGAATAAGAAATAAGTTTCCTCAGAAAGAAGCAAGTTTTGTCTGAGGAATACTGGCTCTCCCAAAGGTGAAAGCTGTGGCCATAGACTTAGAAAGTCAAACAGGCTGACTGGGCAATACAACAGGTGAAGCTTCCTGTTTGACTTTGAAGAGAATACCTATGCCCTGAATCAAGATTGCATGGAGAAATTAATTTTAACTGTGCATGCATCCCAGAGACTTTAACAGAGCCTCAAAGCACAAGGATAATACTGTCCTGTTGGGTGTTTCCTACCTAAATTAGGTCCTTCAAACTCCATCTCAGTTTTCTTTAGCCATGATATGAGTTTGAAGACCAGAATCCAAGGCCCTCTCTTTAAAGTGGCCAGTGGAGATATAATCAAAGAAGGATCTGCTAGATAGAAAATTTCAAACTGATAAAAAAAATTATCACCTTTGTCTTTTAAGGCAGAGGTTGGTTTTCAGTCTATTCCCACACTTTACTGTTTCTCATATCCATTCTGGCCTGCCTCTGCACTCGTTAGCACTACTCTAATGAATGTTTTCTTTCTGTTGTGCCAACATTTATGATCATGGATTGAAAATTCCTTCCCATCAGTTGATGAATAAAGACATAATTAATATGAGTTTGGATATTAATACTGCTGAAAAAAAATGGAGAATCATCTCATGAAGAGTTGCAGAGTAGAATGTATTTCTTTTTTTCCCATATTCAAGAACTAAAAGTAGAAGCAGAAGACTTCTTTTTGGAAAACCTTGTGGAATAAAGAAGTTCACAGCATGTGGAAAAAGGGACTGGTCTCTTGGGAGAATTATATGAACGTTGTCAGGGTATGTAGGGATGCAACAAGGAGGGCCAAGGCCCTCTTGGAATTAACTCTGGCAAAGGAAGAAAAAGAGAACAAGGAGGTCTTCTTCAAACACATCAATGGTAAAAGGAAGAATAAAGAAAATGTGGGCTCACTGCAGAATGATACGGGAGCCCTGGTGACAGGGGATGCAGAGAAGGTGGAGCTGCTGAATGCCTTCTTTGGTTCAGACTTCACTGCTAAGACCAGCCCTCAGGAATCCCTGACCCTGGAAGTGAGAGAGAAAGCTTGGAGGGAGGAGAACTCTCCTCTGGTAGATGATGATTGGGTTAGAAATCACTTCTGTAAACTGAATGTGTATGAATCAATGGGCCCTGATGGGCTGCACCCATGAGTACTGAGGGCGCTTGCTGATGTTGCTCTACCACTCTCCATCATTTTTGAATGATCATGGAGAATGGGAGAGATTCCTGAGGACTGGAGGAAAGCCAAAGTCACTCCAGTCTTCAAAAAGGGCAAGAAGGAAGACCCTGGAAATTACAGCCCAGTCAGCCTCACCTCCATCCCTGCAAAGGTGATGGAGCATCTCATTCTAGAGATCATCTCTAAGCACATCGAAGAAAAGAAGGTTATCAAGAGTAGCCAGCATGGATATACTAAAGGGAAGTCATGTCTGGCTAATCTGATATCCTTCTATTATGGTGTGACTGAATGGGTAGATGCAGGGGGAGCAGTGGGTGTTGTCTACCTTGATGTCACCAAGACTTTTGACACTGTCTCCCATAACATCCTCATGGGTAAACTCAGGAAGTGTGGGTTAGAAGAGTGAACAGTAAGATGGATTGAGAACTGGCTGAACAATAGAGCTCAGAGGGCTGTGATCAGTGTCACAGAGTCCACTTGGCGACCTATAACTAATGGTGTTCCCCAGCTGTCACTAGTGGGTTCAGTCTTATTCAACATCTTCATCAATGACCTGGATGAAGGGATAGAGTGTACCCTCAGTAAGTTTGCTGATGCTTCTAAACTGGGAGGAGTGGCTGATACACTGGAAGGCTGTGCTGCCATCCAGTGAGATCTGGACAGACTGGAACATTGGGCAAAGGGGAACCAAATGAAGTTCAACAAAGGCAAGTATAGGGTCCTGCACCTGGGAAGGAATAACCCCATGCTCCAGTACAGGTTAGGAGTTGACCTGCTGGAAAGCAGCTCCATGGAGAAAGACCTTGGAGTCCTGGTGGTCAATAAGTTATCCATGGGACAGCAATGTGCCCTTGTGGCCAAGAAGGCCAATGGTATCCTGGGGTGCATAAAGAAGAGCGTGTCCAGCAATTCGATGGAGGATCTCCTACCCCTCTACTTTGCAGTAGTAAGACTACATCTAGAGTATTGTTTCCAATTCTGGTTTAAGAGAGAAAGGGAAATACTAGAGAGGGTCCAACAGATGGCTATGAAGATGATGAAGGGACTGGAACATCTCTCTTGTGAGGAAAGGCTGAGAGACCTGGAGCTGTTTAGTCTGGAGAAGACTGAGAGGAGATCTTATTAACGTTTACAAATATCTGAAGGGTGGGTGTCAAGTAGAAAGGGCCAGTCTCTTTTCAGTAGTGCCCTATGATAGGATGAGGGGCAGTGGTCACAAACTGGAAGACAGGAAGTTCCACCTCAACATGAAGAAAACCTTCTTTCCTGTGAAGGTGACAGAGCACTGGAATGGGCTGCCCAGAGAGATTGTGGAGTCTCCTTCTCTAGAGACTTTCACAACCCTGGCTATGTTCCTGTGTGGCCTGCCCTGGGTGATCCTGATCTGGCAGGGGCGTTGGACTCAATGATCTCCAGAGATCCTTTTCAATCTCTACCATTCTATGATACTGTGACTCTAAGATGGGAAAAACCCCAAACATTTTCAGTTAGGTCTGTACATCTCACAATGGAGTGTGTAGCAGGGAACACAGCTATGGAAGGGCTTGGATTTTAAGAGGCTTGCATGAAAGCCAGAAATATTGGAAATTGATATAGATGTAGTGATAATACACAGCTATGAATTCAAAGTAAAAAAGTTGTGACTTTCATCGAGTTAGGGTGAATTAAATATTCTTAGCTTTCTAAATTATCAGTCTATTTCCTTCTGTGAGATTTACTGGAAATAGTTATCAATTCTTTCTAAGAAATACCCTGTAAAAAGCTGCTAAGACAAACATAATCTAGAAACAATTTTTGAGTGATTTTTGTTTATCCTTGAATAGAGAATGAATGCTGTGGTTGTTTAAAAATAATCTCAAAATAAATAAGTTGTTGTATGGGAAAAGGTTCTCATGTCAATGCTTGTTTCCAGGCCAACACAAATTCACAGGCAATGTTTTTATCATATAAAAAGTATATCTTAGATCTAAGCTCAGAATTCTCCCCTTTTATACGGATCTATTGAGAACAAAGTACAATTAGGGCAACCAGTTACTTTTGTTTCAGGGAAATTTAACAGAAGTGAACCAGTATCTTGGAGTCAAATCAGTAACTCAGTGCTTAATGTCTGAGACTCATTCTGAATAATACAAAACATAACTGACACTGGAGGCTTGATTCAAGAGACTTCAGTTTATGACTACCTTATCTGACTGATTTCAAGGAGTTCTGTTTCGATAGTCCACCTTTCTGGAAAGTTGGGCCTTTCCACATTGAAGATCTAGTCATATTTCAAAGTGCTGATTTTTATTGTACTAACATGGCATTTGTGGTGATGTTTGAAAACTTTCACTGGGGTCTTCTACAAGGAAAAGGAATATCTGAATGTTCTCTTTTGCCTCAGCATAACTATCTCAATTGTACCAGATCCACCTGAGTTCCACCTTCACTGGTATCTTAGCAGCAAAAAATGTCAATTCTCTATTTTTTGTGCCACATGCCCTCCTTTGCAGTTCTTTTGTCTTCTTGAATGCTAAGAGTTTGTAGCACATTTGAATGTCACAACATTCAGGCTTTTTCAGAACAAGCATGAGGAGAGGGAAGCAGAGGGCTTTCAGAAGTAGGTCCACAAAAGAGTGGCACCTCTTTGCTTCTGCATTTCTGAGCTGATATCGGAATGGGAGGAGAATGGCAATCAACATTAGGACTATGCCAATAAGACTTTCATAAATCAATAAAATCTTCACCTAACAGGATGATAAAGCTTCATAGACAATTTATCCCCGGGAAAAAAAGGTAATGTAAAATAATGTCAAATAAGTGAGGGCCGGTTTCAAGTACAGGAAATAGATTGTTGTTGCTTCCAGGTGGAATACAAAGATCATAAATAGCCTTGCTTCTGCTGCCTCTGTTGCCTATGCCATAGCCCTTTAAAATGAAGTTGACTGTCTGGGAGTATATATAAGGAGGTAAACACTGCTGGAAGAAAATGTAAATTTTCTGACTCCACATCTTTCATTTCGCCTGGCATCAGGCAGTACCATGATCTAATTCTCCAGAGCTCGTCTCCTGCTTCTCTGACCTAGGGCTAGTCCTTTTCCTTCCCACACCAACACCACATAATTTCATTGACTCAGGTGGTCAGTTCTTGCCGGGACAAACCCCTATTCACAGGGCAGTGACAATCCAGGGACTTTCACACTGCTAAAAAACTGAGCTGTCTTTGCACCCAACAGTTTCAATATGTGTCCAGCTTTACAACTGAAATGTTCATGAGAGAAACAGAGTTTCATTTATGACTTTTCCACAGTTTCCTAGTTGTAATAAGGTCATAGAATAGTTTAATTTGGAAGAAATTTCTGGACATCATCTGGTTAGAACCCCTGCTCAAAGCAGGAAGAACTTTGAAGTTAGGTCCAATTCCAAAGTTGGATCAGTTTGCTTAGAGTCAGATCACTGAGTTTTCAGTATGTTCAAGAGAATATTGGACAAACTTTTGCACTGTTTTACCACCCTTAGTGTGAGAAAATTCTCCTAATATCTAATGGGAATTCAGCGAACTGCAACTTGTGCCCATTGTCTCTTAGCCTTTTGCTGTGTTACACACCTACATCTGTCAGCTTCTCCTCATAACACTCCTAGTAACATCACCCTTGATAAATCATTCCCTGTCTGTATAAGGGTTTGCTATGTTTTGAATAACAAAAGATGTAGGTGTGTTCAGCCATAAGAGAAGGTGAAGGTCGTCTGCAACTACTTACTGGAGGACAGAGAAGGCAGAACCAGACTCACCTCAGCAGTACACAGCAAAAGGCTAAGAGACAGTGAGCACAAGTTGCAGTTCGGTGAATTCCTGTTAGATATTAGGAGAATTTGCTCACACTAAGGGTGGTAAAACTTGTTTATACTTTGTTTACAAAGCAGTAAAAAGGTTTCCTTTCTTCTTTTGGGGTTTGACTGATTTAAAAAGAATATATAATTCTCATTGGTTTAGGCAGGAGAAGGAAAACAGAGTTTTAAGTTATTCTTCAAGCCAGCTTTCTTACACAAATATGCTTTATACTATCCTTTCCTGTTGCCACTCTTTAACCTGTTGCAAAGCAAGTTGGTGAGTCAACCTTGTGTTAACAGTTGTTTTTGGAAACCACAGAGCATGGAGGAGAAAATGTTTGTAATGATGATACAAATCCCAGAAAACCCTGCAAGCACAAATTTCACAGGTGCATGTTTCACCTTAGGAAATGGAGGCAGGGTTTTCGCAAAGGGTAGCATAAATCTTGTCATGTTTTTGTTTTAGTGAAGCAAAAAAAGAATAAAAAGAACAAGCTATGAACAGAAACTTTAAGGACTTAAAGAGACATTGCATCTATAAGAATAGTTGATATTATTCCTAATACACAGCATATTTTACTGGAAAATACATCTGAAGTTTAAGAAACATCAACATCCCTCCCTCCCTCATTTCTACAGAGCCTGGGCTGCAAGAATAAAAGGGTGCAAAGCTGAGAGGTGTGATGGGTGTTTGACTGAAGAAGCAGAGCTATAACCACTCATCAGCCAAGCTGGGAGCAGAGAAGGTAGCTGTGGCAGGCTGGACCAGAAGAAGTCAGCAGCCAGGTGGCAATAGCTGGGCAAATAATTTCATGGTGCAGCTGCTCTGGATGAAAATGTCTTCTGACAAAGAAACCTTCTCAAGTTTCCCCTTTCCTTCCTGAGAGTGAGAAATGGAGAAAAAGTCAGAACTGTCAGAGTCTGACCAAGCAGTGAAGGAGACCTGTGTGGGCAGTAACAGCAGTGTCAGCTCTGAGGACACCAGTAAGACTAGTGACAGAAGATGATTTCAGCTACACAGATGGAGCAGTGTCTGTCTCTGCTACAAAGGGAGGCGATAAATTAAGAAAAGTACTGTACATGGAACATACACCACATACATACGCACAGTGTATATGTGGGATTTGTTTCATTACATTAGAGACAAATGTTGCTGCAACATTCAGTGTGCCCAATACCAGGACCTGCAGCTGCTTTTCATGCATAGGTTCTGCTGGTAGAGACTGGATCACCTTCAGAAGGAACATGTGGTGTGCTGTGTATTACATCAGCTTTGGTCACACTCAAGAACAGTCTTAAGCCCTCTTGCATCACATCTCCTAATGTGCAAACCAGGATTAAGCTGGTCCAACATGTGCTCCAGGCACTCTGAGATACCTCCTCCTGGAGGGTACTTTACATTTACACACAGAAGGCACTTGACCTGAATATTCTTTGTGTTTTACATGACTGATTTATACCAGGTTAGCATCAGTTCCTTTGCTACTATTTTTGCAAGTATTTAAGAAAGTCTAGCATGTTGTAAGAGGACCAGAATCTCTCACGGTGTAAATTATGGGTGGGTGCAGCTGGCGTTGTCTTCATCTCAGTTTTCAGCACAGCTTCTTCAGTTAGCTATTGGAAACAGTATTTTTCCTAAGCTGGTCTGGTGAGTCTCACACCCTAGCCCTTATTCCCTTGCAGATGCTGCTAAAGTTTCCAGGCTCAGAAAATTTTGAAAAGTGTGTCTGCCTGGGACAAATTCTTGCATCTCCTTGGGTTTTCTTTTCAAAGGTTTTTGCGACAGCCAGAATGAAAACCTTATATATTAAAATAAAGCTTGTACGTCCAAATTTCTTTTATTTTGAACATCAAAATGAATTAAACATCACACTCTGTAGGTGTCCACGAGTTCAAAGAAATACTTGTTTCCCATAAAAATGTAGCAGAATTAATAAGCCAAATAAACCTACACCAGAAACCTGTCCTTCACCTCTACTGGTTGCAAGTTTTAAAAACTGTGAAACAGAGTGGGGCCTTTTCAAGGTTCATACTGAGAAGTTGTTGAAAACTGTAACCAAGCATGACTAATGACTGCATGGTGTGGGGTATTTGCATGGATTCTGTTTGCAAGCATCAAGCGTGTGAAAACAGATTATTTGAAGAGAAACATAAGCAGCACACACAGGAACACAGACACAACTTGAAAAGTTTGTGTGGTGGAGGACAATCACAGCAACACAACCAGTACCTCCTGATACGGAGCAGCTGCTCAGTTGCATCCAGTGAGAGGGACGATACATCATTTACCTGCAGGGATTGATGTTCATTAATTAGAAATCAAGGAGTAGTAGGAAGCAGATAATTAATACTAGGGTATTAATGTTATGTGTAAATTTGAAAACTAGTATTGGGCAGTAACCTGCATCATGAGAGTTATTTATTCCATTGGAACATAATGTAGCTCACCAAAAAGTATACAGTATGAGTTGCTCAGTGCTCCAATCTTTCCTCTGCTGTAAGCACTGTGTACCATAAAATGCAAACTCCAGAGGCTAGACAGGCTTTTACACACTGAGCAGCTGTGTGATACCTCACATCTGGTTGGAGTCAGTGAGAAGAGAGGTGTTCAGCTACTGCTGTGGACTGAACGCAATTGTGGGGACATCTTTAGAGGGATGGTAGGAGGAAACTGTGAGGTTCTTGCTCCTGTCTCTAGTATATATGTGTATGACCTTCATCTATACAACTCACAGGATGAGATTCATTCATCTTTCTGTGCTTCCTCAAGGAGGGGAGACTGATGGTTTTTGGGGTCACCTGTCACTGGGGTTAAGAGCCAGAGGTATTAAATCCAGCAGGGAGAGGAGGGATTGAGAAGTGGCTCACTGGGGAGGCCTGTTTCTCTCCAGCAATGGCAGAGGTGCTGAAGATGAGTGGCTCATAGACAACTCCTGCCCAAAGTGTTTGCTCATGGCCTTGCAGGGAACCTGAGTTCAGCTCTCCCTGGTGCTGTAAGCCCTACATCTCCTTCATTTCCCTGTGCAGTGCTGCCTTCAGGAAATAGTATTTGAAGGACAATTTCAAGAGTAACTGAAGGGTCTCCAGAAGCGTCTGTAGACTTGCAGCTGGCTCAGACTTGCAGTCATGTGAAACCCCTTGGTTGAGAAGGACTCAGCCTCCTCCCAGGCCTATGTCACAGTGTGGCAGGGCTCCACTCAGAAAAAGGAAGGATGTTCTTTCCCGCCTCATCTGTCTTCACAGGAAAGAGATGTTTTCCACCCCAGGGATGTTGGATCTCTAGCATCAGCATAATTTTGCCTTCAAACCTGAAGCAGGGAAAGAAGCCTGAACAGTAAGAACAGAAGGAATAGCACTGCGTATGGTGGGAGCTTGTATGGGTGGATGGCCATGCACAGCACTGGCTTACTGGGAAGGAGTGCAGCCCATGGGGCTGCCTCCCTTCCTCCCTCCCTCCCTCCTACTACCATCTGACACTGTGTGGCCAGCAACATTCCAGGGAGCATGGACTGATCACCATTCCTTCTAACTGTCAATGGTGGTGTCCATAAGGCTTTTTTTCTCATGGCAACTTTAGACAAGAAGGATAAGAAGTGCCCTGGGATTATGAAAGAAAAGTATTCCCAATTAAACCCTCTCTTTTATTTAATTTTATTTTTTAATATTTTGCCTGTTATCAATGAGAGATATAGACTCCATGTATTCCTGCAGAATTACCAGTGGTGAATGCAATTATGGTTGCCTCAAAAGAGTTATTTTACTGGACTGGAGTATGCCCACACCAGCATCTCCAAGTATCTCTTAGAGCTCCTGCGCTGCCATTTACCCTCCTGTCCTATTCAAAATTTCTAAGTATACTAACCTTACAGGAAGGGGAGGGCAGGCCTGGGTCCTTTTTTAGGCTGAATGTGATACCTCTGAATCTATTACAGAAACCGCAGTAAGGCAATATGCAGCACCGGCTCTTCCCAGAATCTGAAATACAGTTCCTGCTGCCTTCCCACATCGCCAACTGGGAGACAGCAATGCCCACACTGAGGGGATGAGGAGAAGGGAGGTGTGTATTGCCTGTCAAACACCTGAAGTCCGAAAGCACCATAGTATTGCCACAGATATCAAACACCCAGATCTAGAACTGGGTGATAGAGGTGCCTTTATTATGCTCATGGTCCCAAACCAGGATATATGGAATAATCTATGTAATTATATTCCCCTTAGTGCTTCAGAGAAGTCTCAGTGACTGTAATACATGCTAACTTAATCTTAGCCACAGAAAAATGTGTTTCTAATTTACAAATTCGGCAATTTTTCAATAAAAGTTGTTGCACTTTGTCTGATCTATTCTCAAAATACGGAAGTGCTTGAAGCATGACCACCTGCAATAACAGATTACTGTTCCCTAAAATATTGCCGTACACCTACAATGTGGAGGCGTAAAGCTTCTCTAAAAAAGATCTTTGTTATTTTTTCTAAAAGAAAGAAATTATCCCAAAGTAAAGCTAGTTTTCAGCAGCCTCTCTGCTCCCCAATGCAACTGGCATCAAAGTCTAATGAAAACCTGTTTGCGGACACTGGATCTGATCCAAGGTACACTATTGGCATATTCTAGACCCCTTGGGACATGACTCATATAAAAAACACAAGGCTGTCATCAGATGGCTGGTGGCTCAAATAAATCAAATTTACTTTGAAAATTGAGGCATACCAAAATTTTATTAGGTGAAACTTTGGCATTTCTTATAGCCAACTTGCACATATATATTTTTATTACTTACAGCAGTTTAAAAGTATGCTACCAATCATATGCAAAACAAGACACGATTGCAAGCGTACATTTTTTACTGGGTGGCAGGAGGAACTGTGTTGTTTTCTTTTAAAAGCCCTGAATAGTGTTGCATGTTTGCTAAAGGTGGCACAGCAGATTGGGCCTCTGTGTTTATTTTCCTGCGAGTGGCTAGGTGCACATCCTTCATTTGTGGTCTCAAGCCCTGACTTCAAAGAGAAGCTTCTTTTACAGAATAATTCCTCACTAAAGCTATAAACTGCAACACAAAAATGACATATCATGTTTGCAACGTACATTTGCAGGAAACAGACATAAATGATGCTGAAGTCTCTCTATGGTCCAGGAGGGACGTGATTTTTGAGCTTGAAGGGGCTGTTCCTGCAGCAGCAGAGGCAAAGCCCGGTGTTGCCACAGTCAGTGCAGCATCTGCTCCTGGCTCAGTTGTATAGAGCTGTATAGGCTCTTCCTGTGCCTGCGCCCACAGAGGCTCAACACTCGCTTCAGAGCAAAATATGCTATCAAATGTAGCATACCAAAGGTCTGAATCCTCTAATCCTCCAGCACATGGATTACAATCAAGGCAAAGGCCATATTTTGGAGCAGAGTGAATGCTTTTGTTCCTGATGATAGAAGCCAAATCCATGAATTAAAAGAAAATACATTAATTTAAAAAAAACCCAAATCTCTCAGTAGACATGAGAGCCAAGCTCCCACTGATATTTCTAAACTTCATTTATCTGAGTGCATGGCAAGATAGCCTCTGCTTTAAACTGATAATAAAAGGAGTAAAAAGCTGCAGATTTGCTCCAGATTTTCCTCAAACTATAATGAAAGTCTATGGGAATATATTCAGATAGAGTCCGAGAAGCATGCTGGCTCCTCTCCAAAATAACTTAATTCACTGTGCAAACACAAAGAAAGGGAAAATAATGGTGCTGTAGATAAAAACCACGAGATTGCTGTATCTGACAGTGCACTGGTTTGGGACACAGAAATTCTTGGCCAAATGCTGTCACCCCTGTCCCAGAAAAATGAGACTTTGAGGTTCCCAGCGGCTGGTTCCACAGGGAGTGCTGGCATCCTGCTGGAGGATCGGCGCTCCGTACTTAAAGGAGCTTATCCACTAAGGCAGGTGCTTCCCAACATGGTGAGCTTCTTCCTGGAAAAGCACAAAGTGTAAATCAAAACAGAAGCTGGCCCTGAATAGAAAACCCTGTGAACATTAATTGATGTGATACTTGGTTGTAAGGAGGTGCTTTGTAAGGAAGTGGGAAAGCACAGCCTTGGCAGTGTGGGCTGAGCCCTTCCAGGAGTGCTAGGCAAAGGGTTCAATTTTTACAGACCTTCAGGATCATTGTAACTCTCTTTCCTTCAAGTAAAAGCTATAAAAATCTCTTTTATTTCCACAGTAAGAGCAAGGGCAGGGCTGAGATGCTGCCGTCAGAGTCTGCATGGCAGACTGTCTGACTGCCTCTTCCCAAAATCAGGAAACTTGTCCATTTTTCATTTTGGCAGCAAAAGAAATGTTGTCTGAAGCTGACAAAAGTTATCTCTGATATACAGCATTTACAGTGAATTAAAAGCATGCATGATCAAGAGGCAATACCCTCACTTTCCATATTCCTAATACAATGGGATGTGAAGGTCTTCCAGTGGAAATATGAGGCTTGATCCAAAGCATCTGAAGAAACAGTTCCTTTTGTATTAGTGGACTTTCTCAACCTTTAATTCCATACGTTGCTGGGAGTGTTTGTTTAGTCTGTGGCCGGACGTAATGGCACTCCATAGATTTGAGAAATTTTTGCAGAATTGGGGCTTCTTCCCTTATCGTGAAGGAATAGACACATACTTCCTCTTGAAATAACAGAAAACTGAGTCATTAAGAGAGACATCAGCAGTATGTGGTCACTGAAATGCAGTGTTGTGACTAAAAATTTATCCCCACAGATATTTGATTAGTTTCCAGGAAAAAAAAAATAACATGATGTAACAAAAATCATATGAACTCACAAGTGAAAAAGAAATAAATTCTGGTAGCCTGTGGTTCTCTTGAGATAATTTCTTGTCACTTCAATACACTGCTTGATATTTTCCAGTGTTAGTTTTCTCTATCTCATTGTTTTGGCTGCTGTACATATTTCCTTTCTTTCCCCTAAATAAAACAGCGGGTCATAAAATGTTTCTACAATTTAATTAAAAAATAATATTTACTGTCTGCACGATTTAAATTTGGCCTACTTTTGCATATGCATCATGATGCAGACTTTACTTAGATGATCACATAGTATTTTTCCCCACAGGATTGCAATCTTTTCCTTTACAGGATAACTTTCTTTCCGAGTCCCTAATTTCTGATTGATTGAGACTGGGAAAAGAGCTGCAGCTGAGAAAGGGAAGTTTCTCCTCATTACTTAACTATCCCAGGATCTGTTCCTCAGATTTCACCTTCTAGCCATAACTTCCTTTCTAGCCCACATCCAATTCTCCCTCTTAAATCCTCTTCTGATCTATACCTTCCTCCTTGTTTCCATCTCTCAGGCCATGTCTCATTGCCTAAGTAGTCCCACATTTCCTTTCCACTTGACAGTGATTCTACAGGAAACATCTTGCTGCCATAATGTGGCTCTTTCCACCTGGCTTTGCTTTCACTGTGTATTTCGTTTAGATCAGAGGGCTTCCTCCTCCTCTTCGCCAGGACTCCCCCAGAGGAGGGAGGCTGTGGGAGCACAGAAGTAGCCATGGGAATGAGGTTGAGCTGGGACATGCTCATTGCCTGAGCAGTGATGCCTGTGCAAAGTGAGAGTGATGTGAATGTGCACAGCAGCATTACACTCTATTGATCGATCCAGCAAAAAGTTCCTTCCTATGGGAACCGCCTTTCCCCCAAAACTTAGCTAGTCTGGGCAGCCTCTGGAGCAGACCTAACCCTGCTAGAAAGGTCATATAAGTGCTGCATCCTACACTGTGGTTGTATTTGACCTTTCTTTTCTAAAAGAAAAAGTGACATCAATTTCTTCTTCAATTCTACTGCAATCTTGGATATGGCCATACATTTGTCATAATGTTTATCTCTTTATTAAAAGATTCACCCAACCACAGATGACCATTGGGAATATTCAGATCATAATTTTGCAGAAAAACTTGTTTAACTTGTTTAACTCTTGTTATTACTAACTAAAACCAGGACCTACCAGGATGTATCAACAGTCTTAGCAAATGGTAGTACAGGTAGCTCTGCAATATAACCCTAAACTCCAGCCCACACGTAGACTCAGTTTAACTCTAAGCACTGGCTCAAAACTCAACCTGCTTTGCAGTCTGCTATGGCAGTGATATATGCCAACTGTGCCATGTGTGATTGGACCAAAATAAACCACCAGAATACCCTGTTGGTGTTATGAGTGAAGGCTTTTTCTAACACCCGGTGAGGAGATGATGGAACAGTACCAGAGACAACATCCACATCTTTCCTCACTCAGCCTAGACACACGGGAGTCCCATACTAGAGCAGCATCCAGAATCTTCCAAAAATCATCTTTCAAAGACTGTGCCATTGTGGGAGTGTTATTTGAAGGGAACACTGTCTTATTTACTTTCTTTTTCATCATTTCAAACTTCTCTTTGCCATGAATTAAAATCAAATATTTCAGGAAGCTGCATTTATGCTATGGTCCCCCAGCTCTGAAACACTTGCACTAGTAAGTTCCTTGTACAGTGCCTGGCATGTTCAACTGGATCTTGAAAGTTCAAGATGGAGGATGCGAGTTTCACAGAAAAGCTTAGAAAATTAGTAGAACTCAAACGCACATATGCAGTTGAAGGCTGGGTCCACAAGGACCCCCAGCTCTGCAAAAGACCTGCCACAGTCTTGGGTTATTAGTCTAATTAAAGAGAAGCCAGAGGCTTTGCAAAAGTAATTTCTTTTCTGCATACATAGCTATTTTATGAACCAGACTTACTTCCTCACTGACAAATTGCATTTCAGAATGTGTCCTTGCTAAATAGAGGGAACTGTATTTCCATTTTTCATGCCTGAACCACATTTTGGATGAGGGGGAGGCAGGAGTCCCAGTACCATTTCCTGAAGTCAACAGCAGACCTGCCATTAATTTCGTTGTCCCAGGATTTAAGCAAAGAGATAACAGACCCTCAAATAGTTTTAAGCTCATTGAAATGTAAATCCGAAATGAAGCATATGCCATTCAGTTAAGATGCACATTTACACAGCTGAGGATGACAAGTCTAGTTTGACTGAAGACCGGAGGAGAGAACGATGCCTCCTCCTACATGATCTGCCCCCTGAAGAAAACATCTGCCTGCATGTTTAACCAGGAATGTGAACTGCTAATGTAATCTGACCTTTAGACAAAGGGAAGAGTATCACTCCCATGTACAAATACAGAAGAGGCTATAATGTTACTTACTATTGACTGTTTTCTGCACGTATGGATAAAGCCACAACGAAAACAGATAAAGGACTGAAGAACATGATTGTTTAGTGAGTCAGAGCTTCTAGGTGTCTAGGAGAAAATATGAGAGCTTAAGTTCAGCTTGGCGTAATTCTTGGAAACTATCTGAAGTGGATCCATTGATGTCTTCGTAGTAATAAAAATGTGTATTGATGCTGTAAAATCTTGCTTTACAACCAAATTAATGCAAGCTCTAATTTATGCCAAAGCTCAGCACTTTCTATGACCAATAGGATTTTGAGGGAAGGGCTTTTTGTAAGGCTCCTTTGAGATTAAAGGGCTTTCTATGACCTGGTTGGTTAAACTTAATACTGTGTACCTACAGTGTAAGAGTTGTGACAAATATCACTAGGTTCTTGTCTGTGGAAAGAGCAGAAAACAGGAGGGATCATAGGGACTGAAGAGGAACAGTTCTTTGGGTTCCAGGTGTCAGGAATGGTATAAATTCTGTTAGTTTTCTGCTGCTTTGTAGTGAAGCTACAATTTGTGGCACTTTGAGGCACATGAGGGGTGCACACTCCCTCTCTTTGCATATTGAAGAAATGACTACATATAAAACCATAAAAGCCACAGGCACAAGTAGAAGACAACTCCTGTGACTGGAGAGCGTGTTTTCCTGCAGTAACAGGATCCAGCTTTTCTATCATGAGGACTGATTGCCTCAGTAACAGTTTTAAACTGAAAGAGGGTAGATTTAGATTAGATATTAGAAATTCTTTACTGTGAGTGTGGTGAGACGCTGTAATTGGTTGCCCACGGAAGTTGTGGATGCCCCATCCCTGGAAGTGTTTAAGGCCAGATTGGATGGGGCTTTAAGCAACCTGCTCTAGTGGAAGTTGTCCCTACCCATGGCAGGGGGGTTGGAACTAGATGATCTTTAAGGTCACTTCCAACTCAAACCATTCTATGATTCACACAAAGGAGATGCTCTTTCAGACTTACTTTGCCAAGTAGTGAGAGTTGGTTCATTATGGATGTGACATCAGAGAGACTTACCTAAATGATCTGAGTCTGAGTGATTTAAAATTTCTGAGAGTATCTGAGGCACTTAGTTTCAGAAAGGTAAACTGGAGAAAAGGCATTAGTTCACTGAATCCTTAGAGCTCTGTTTAAAGCAGCTGTCAGCATCCCACATCAATAGTTTTGGTGGGTCTGCCAGAGCCTTTCTTGCTTGATAGCACCAGCACTTCATGGGATATTCACAGTGCCACTCTAATAGACCCTCCAGACACGCTTGGTCTTCTCACAGCCACAATCTACTCACTCACCCTGTAACTGGATGATGGTCAAAATTTCCTATATTCTTCTGTTCATTAGCTGCTTACCCTGGATTTTTATTTTTTTTCACAGCTAGCACTGGTTCTTTCACCACCACAATGCACAAATGTAACTTCTGTACTATGAAATTCAGTCTGATTTCCATTGAGGTGATGATGAATTTCTCATTGCAATCCTTCTGCACGTTGCCCATGCCTCCTGTCTGCTATCTTTCATTCTCAAGATCTGCGAGCTGGGAGCAGCAGGTGGGTCAATCTGCCTATCTCGGGCTGCCTGAGGGAGATGCAGCTTTGTCCCAGGGCTGATGCCTGCAGGGGGAACCTCAGAGCAGGGCACTCTGATTAGCTGCTCTACCTCTATGAGAGCAGTGGCTCCCACAGTACCAAACCATAAACCCACTTGCAGAGCGGGCTGTAACCCTCTCGTTTCTCAGGCATTTAGCATAGTCTGCAATTTTTTTTACATTCATGTAGCAACACTCAATGCAGCAAAGATTTCCTCTGTGCGTGTTTTTAGCAGTGCTGAAGTCACATCCAGATACACTTCTGAGCAGTCCCTGATGGTCTTATTGCAGTAGCAGCAGACTGTGAAATGAGCTTTGTATTAAATCTTATTCCTTTAATTGTAAAGCAGTTCAAATGACGCTGAATTGAGTGTAGAGCTGCTGCAGTCTTCTCCAAGGACTCCAGGTCTTTCACTCTTCCCCTTGTGAGAAGGCTGTTGTTCTTTTTTGTGTCTCTTTTTTCTTTTTCTTTTTTTTTTTTTTTTTTTTTTGGCATGTGTGTTTTGTTTGTGCTTGCACATGCTTTGAAGATTATTTAGCACAAGAAGAGGGAAAAAAGGCACAGCCCAAGTGCCGCCTGTGCTGTCTGCCTCACCACCAGTGTATCTCTTGTAAAGATTACCAGATGCTGTTGAGGCTCCCTGGCATTTCAGCAGTTGTCTTCATTGCTGGAGCAATTTGTAGCACAGAAGGGATCAAGTCAGCTTCGTTCAGTTGTTGGTTTTTGAATGCCTTCATTTTGCATTTCCTTTAGAACATCATTAAACTCTTTCAAACCAGCAGTGCTCTGTTAATTTCATTAATCCAGCCACATATTCAGAAACTGCTTTTTCTATTTATTATTTTTATGATTCAACTTATAAAAGGAGAAACGCTCTGTCTTCTCTGGTGACTTTTGGGACAGGCAGTTCTGTAGAATTTCCACAATCCCAGCAAATGCTTTGTCTGGGGGTTTAATAGGAACTGTTAAACTACACAACAGGTTATACCTTTTAGCATCTATTACACTCAGTAAAACTGGCACATTTTTCCCATCAGTTACACTTTCTGTGACTATAGACTGCTCCAGTCTCACTATAGGTGGGCCAGGCCTCTACTGAGCAATTAAAGAAGTAATTTTCCCGCCAACGGCCAGCCATTTTAATGGCTTCCAAAGCACGCCCGTGCTCACACATACACATGCACAACCTCTCAGCTGCCTGGTTCCCTGCTTGCTGCTTGCTGGGCTCCAGCACAGGATCAGGGTTACGCCTTCAGAGACAGCACCTCAATCTTTTACGTCTGGCCCGGCATCTGTGACATAAAGGCAGTTCACACAGGAGCTGCTCATTTGTTGCGTGCTGCACAGGAGCTCTCTGAGGTATATGCTGCTGCACTGGCCAAGGTAGAGAGGGCAGCGATAAAGCCCCAGTGTTGCCACTGCAGCAAAGCCAAATGCTTTGCTGGTGTGTCCGTATGAAGTGCCGATGTAGTAGAAGACCATGTAATAGCCCATTTTGAGCTCAGTGTGTGTGTGCTGCTGCTACAGTAGAGTTTGAATGATACGCGGGGTAGAGGTGGTGGTGGGAGGGAGTATAGGTAGTCCCTGCCCTCTCCCTACACTCCGCAGGGATCAGGAAGAGTAGTTCACCCATTAAGAGCGATTGGTCTTTCAAGATAACTTTACTGAAGATGTACAGCTGGGATGTTTCAGCAAATCCCATAGAACAAGAAAGACAAACTGCAGTGAACATCCTCCCTGAGGACATCCCAAGGTATTAAAAAAGAAAGCTCTTTTTATTTTATTTGAGCTGTGCTTGGGAATGGCTTAGGAGAATGATAGTTGGCCCATGCTGAAAGCCCATGTCTGTGTCCTGACCTTGTTTGTTTTGCTAGGGTAGGCATGGTCCTAATTTTTATATGGATGTCACTGGGTTGGTAAGAGATTTTTGATGACTTTAACATACGAAATTTCTTGTCCAGCTCAAGCAGGTTCCTGACTGCCTGCTGCTACATATAATATAGCTGATAGGAAAATAAATTACTGATTTTAAATAGTAAGTTGTCTCAAGCTTTAGAGCACCCACTGGCAGAACACACCCCTCTTTTCATGGATCAGGTAGCTATTTGGTCTCACAGTTCATTTATTTTTTGCAGATAAGGACATCTGACAAGTTTTTAACCCTCAGTGAAATGGAGTTACCACTGCAGACCAGCCTGACAGGAGGTATTGACACAATTTCCCATGCAGAAAATACAGGAAAGTCCTTGGAGTTGGTGTTCAGGACACCCTGCACCGAGTAGTCATGGACTGTGTAGATTGCTCTTTCTGGAGGGAAAGTGGACTTTTTAGAGGCTGTTTCTTTTGCGGGGGAATTGTGTCAGGCTCTCATGATTCCCCATGTTGGAACTTTCATCAGCTACAATAAAAATAAGAGGAATTGTCACATGGGATTTCTGTGTCCTGCAAAAGGCCCAGAATATGGAGCCTACAAGGATAGTGCTAAGTGACAACGATATTTCTGCTTTCATCTCTTGAACACAATAAAGACAGTGAAAGTATTTTCATTTGTGCCTCTGGGCCCAAGCCTGCACGGTGAAGGACCTTCATGATTTCCCATTAGCTTCAGTGAGATTTGAGGCTGCTCAGCAAAAATCACTTGTCAAAAAGCACCTAAAGAGCAGAGGGGATCCTTTATGCAAGAACCTGATGAGAGAAAGACGTTTAAAGTGTTTTAGCACACTAAGATACAATGGAAAATACATTTATAAAACAATAGATCTAGCAAATTGGAGACATCTTTCTGTTTTCTGTTTTATTTTGGGTTGGTTGTTTTGGTTTTTTTTTTTTCTCTTTTCTCCACAGTGTCATTAGCCTCTGTTAAAACCTTTAACAGATGCTTAATTGACACTCAGAAAAGTTTTCCAATCATGTATCACTTTAATTATCCAATGGTCTTTTCAGATCTCTCATGGATATCCCTTTCACTGCAATAAATTATTTGCTGTGATTTGAGCTCCTTCACTTGAATTCTGCTTATCTTCTTATGACTTTTCCCACTGGAAATTTTTTAAGAAACTTGTCAGGGGAGAGGAGGAAAGAATAGAAGGCAGGACCAGACTTCACACTATTTCATCCACAAAGGTGCATTTTTCAGAATATTTCATTTGAAAGTTGAAGTCTGAGTGCAATGCTTTGCATTGTAATGAATCATCACTGTAAGTCTGACCTAATGGGAAGCATTTCATAATACATGTTACTTGGGATTTTGTGCCTGTGTGAACATCCTGTTCTCAGCTGCATATCTCAGAGCCATATTTGCAAGACGGGCCTCTGACTGTACATGCTTTTTTTCCTGGTGCTTTGTTTTACGTATATAAAGTTAATTTTGGACTTCAGTGAAGATAGTGCAAACTTTACTTATGATTTCAAAAGCAAACAAACCTTTCTTTTATTTTTTAAGTCATTGATAAAATTGTAATCAATGGCAGTACAGCCAGGATTTGCCCAAGGTACTAGATTTTTCTTTTTCAAAATGATGAGTTCTCTCATTCCCTAAAATACTTTAATGAAAGCTAAAATGCTTAGCATCTCTGAAAAATCAACCTTCAGACATCTTAACTTCCATAATACACCCCAACAAAGAAAAAGTACCTGTTAAAAATATGGCCTTTGTGTCATCTGCTTTCTAATGAAGGATGATCCTGAAAAACATTCTACTCTGGAACTTGAGGAGCAAAACAACCCCCCTACAGATGTCATGCTGTAAGGCATATTGCAGGACACCTTTAAGCAGCCACATTCCCATAATTGCAGTAACACTTCTTTCAGTAATGTTGTCATGCCTTTAAAATGCTAACCTCTAGGGAGAGGTTAAAAAAATGAGTTGTCAAAAGCTATTTGGAAAAATTTTTGTTTCTTCCCTCTTCTAAAATAATCTAAGCTTTTTTGAAGGGGATAACGTCATCAATCACATTCACAGTTCTGGTCACCAGGGGACATCCCGATCAACATATCCCTAACACTTTAAGCCAGAGACCACTGTCCATGTTCTCTCTACCTCCCTAAACATCTTCCTTGAGCTGTTATCTGTTCACATCAACAAATTTTATATTGGAAATACTGTACAAATCTTCTGTTTTCACAGATCATTCTGGTCACAGGCTCACACAGTTATTTGTGGATCCATATAGTTCTTTTATGGAAGCACTACTCTAAATCCTTAAAATTTATATGAAGGATATTAATGATTTATAAAACAAAAATACATGTTGAAGTGTCTACTTCGTGCTTGGCAACAGCTGAAGGATTTGGGACTCAAAGAGACTGAATATTGTCTTTCTTCTCATCTGGAATAGCCCAGGGCTTTCTAGTCTGTCTTGCTGAGAACAAACTCTTAGAAATGGGAGAGTGTGATCCCAGCATCCACTCCACAGCACTGCTGCTAGAAAGGGGGGACAGCTTCAGGGACATGACAGAAGTCTATTTTCCATGGCAAGGTGATAGCATCAGATAATCTGCATGCTCGTTAAATATGTTTAGCTAGCAACAGATATGAAAAAAAAAAGTAATTAATTAAATTAAATGGGATGTAATAATAAAACAATGTCTTTCAAAATTCTTACTACACCTGATATGTAATATGCACTTTTGCAGTTGATATTATTTATCCTTTATGACAGCATTATACACATACATTGGGGTTTGCCTTTTTAAGTAAGGGATGTTAACAGCCTTGAATAAAATTGGGACAAGCAGTATAAGCAGGATGGCATATAAAGTGTGATACAGTATACAGAGGGCAAAGTATGTTTGAAGGTTAGCTTATTAATAAAACATGGCTGGCCTTGATTTAGTTTATAAGAAACTTAAGACATTTATCAACATCTGTCTGAACCCATATCCAGTCTCTTTGGACTCTGTTGTGGATAAGCTGATTAATAAAAGATGATGCCTTAGGAAGGAAACTTAGATCTTTGCAAGCAATGGCAAAAGAAAATTCAGTGCTTAATCTACATATGAAAGGAAACTGTGAAAGTAAACTAGTTTACCACTACATCCCAGGATGCCAATCTCTTATAACATTTCATCTGACTTAGTTTTGGCTGGAGTCTGGAAAACTAAGAAAGAATTCCAAAAATTAAGTGTGGAATTAATTTACAAGAAAGATCCTAGTGCTCGCTTATGGAGACTCTGAAATCTAATCCCATTCCCTTGTGGCTTCCTCCCCTCAGTGTTTTTAACTTTGCAGCTTTCTGTGTTTGTTTTTCATTTGTCTCCTTGATCCTTTAGTCTTTCCTTCCCCTTAGGCTAGAATAAAGTTCTAATATTAAACAAGTGTCACACTTTGCCTATTGATAGCTGTTGCCCAATAAAATGTTGCCCTCAGAAGCCAATTAGTGAAATATGTTTCTTGTAATAACCAGTAATTTGTATAATTTTCATGCATTCTTGCCTGATAGTCAGCCAAAGGGATGCACATGCATAGTTCCTGGTCTGGGATACAGAGACAGCCCAGTCTAACTGCATGGTGCAGAGCGTTCCCTGCACAGGCACCTGGCAGAACCATTCTCTCCCAGCTTCGGCATTTTAGCCCTTACAGGCTGCACCACCACCGCAAACATGGACTGCTGTCTTTCCAGAGCAGGAAGCAGCATAGCTCTAGTTGTATGTGTCCTGCCCAGGCTAATGCACTGGGAGGTGTCTGCAAGTGTTCTATGCTGTGACCTGAGCAGCTTCTCTGCATGGCACTGAGAGATTCTGCAGGGCTTATTTAGAGCTGAAGATGAGCTTCTCATTGCGGGGTACAGGCAGTCCTGAAGGAGACACTGAGGATCCATGTTGAATATATAAGTATCACTGTCATTGAAGGAACCTCCTTGTAACTCCAGAGGATCACATGGCTGTTACATTCTGTTACATGACTGGTTTGGAAACTGACTTTTACACCCCATCCTCCAAGCTCTCTCCCAAGGAAATAGTCCGTGAGCTATTCTTCTAACCTGCTTTAGCATCAACAAGGTGGTCCTGTGTCAAAACCCAGGAGCAGGATGCTCAGGTACAATTCAGCAAGTCAGTGTTTGGGCACCACCTCCCCTCACTGCAGCCAAGAGTGGGAAGGAAACATTTGCCTTCAGATACCACTTCACTGACTATATCAATACTTTATGTGAAGCTAAATGGTTCTAATATGAGCTGCATCTACCCTAATACATCACGTGTCAGAGACTCTTTTCTGATCCTGAGGCAAATAGCCACTGCAAGGAGCATGTCCATACAGATTCATGACCTTTTCCTCCTCAAAAGGGTGGCTGCAGCTGCCTTGCCTTCTGGGAATCATCTCTGGCCTCTGATAACCTTCAGTCAAGAGTGGAAAAATCCCAGACTGAAATTTTTTTCACTGTTTTAACACATGGGCAAGGCACTAAACATCCCCCTCCTTAACACTTCATGGCCTGAAGCACATTTCCATGAGCAGTGGGCATTTGAATTCATGTCTCACATCCCACAGGTGGCTGACAACCAGTAAAACACTGAAGAAAGAGAAACACGTTTGGTGCCTCCTCATCCAGCTTGGAAGAAGATACTGAGTTTGTCAGGGAAAGTAGTAGCTTGAATTGAACGGGCCAGAGAAGTGAACAAAGCCTATAAGCTTTCCACAAGGAAAAAGGTGTTGGTGCCAACCTAATGGGAATGTCACACTTAGTGAAAGCTGAGAGGGGAATGACATTTCTCTTCAGCTCAGAGGGAGACCACAAATGTCACAGAAAGGGGGAAGTACATTACCTCTGCATTTTATCCTCACTGCAAATCTTCCCCTAAGAGGTTAACAGTGCCTTATAGCAAGACATTCTCCTATCTATTTATACAAACTTTTAAACTGAAGATTATATAAAGTTGAAGGACAGATCCAAATTTTCTTGAGATCTGGGATGGTGAACCAAGATATTCTAATTTAGACCCTCTTTCTGTGCCAGCCAAGAACTGAATACTGTCACATACTTTTGCAGTGTGGGAGATCAGCTTCTGAAGACCTCTTTTATAAGGAAGTATATCTGGATGACATTTCATCCTTGGAAAGAAAAGTTTGTTCCTTGAGGTAGTTTTAAACGGTACTGAAAGCTACTTTAGATTAACTTGGGTTTAAACAGATGAAGCAGACAGTGTGGAAAGGACCACGCTGAGCCAGATCCTACATTGGGTTAAATTGGCATGGTGCTTTCGAAGACAAAGGAGTGACAATTAATACCAGCTGAGAATCTGGCCTATTGCATTTAAAGACCATGTCAGAGACCACCTACTTTCTAACATAGCATATAAAAATTGTTGAAGACATATAGAGCCTGTTATGCAAGCTGGAAATTCCCAATCTGTCTTCTGCACCAATGATGGCACCAAAACGTAGATGCTGAGTCCCACACCCATTTGTGATATTCAGTGCATTTACTGTAAACAGTCTTGAAATTATGTTGAAGACAATGATTTTTTTTAACAAGTGCTAGTATACATGAGATCACGTACTACTGCAAGGATTTGACAGATTGTCTGTATAACTTCCAGCTTGCACAGGATTCAGTTAAAAAACTGATTTATGAAAGAACAAATAGGGTAATGCAGTATTTTTTTTAAGGTGCTGTAATCACTCTTAAAGCACATCACGCCACATGATAAGATCCTTTGATAGAAAATACGGATTGAACATCCATGTGCCCTTTGTTGCAGTTTTGTGTTACTCTCCAAGTGTATTTCCCCACAGTCTGTAGGAGCAGTGGAGTTATAATATTGGCTCTCATTCTGCATTCTTACCCGTCAAGATCATTCATTGATTCCTGGATGTGAGGATCAATGGTGGTGGCCATATGGCTTCGGAATGATCTGTTGTCTTTTCCATAATGGCAATGTGGCTTTGTGTTTCCCCAGCAGTGATTAATAGGCACAGACATGCGTTATGCACATGTTGATAGGTTTAGATGAACTCTGAATTTTCATGGCTTTCTTCTTTTTTCTTCTTTTTTTTTTTTTTTTTTTTTTTTTCCCCTTTTTGTTTTCAGAGGGTGGGGAGAGGAAGAGTGATTCTGCATTGAGAAAGTGAGAATGGGATCTTTAGCGAATATTCACCTCTTGGGGACCTGGTGTGATTTGATCAGCAAGGCTAGATGACAAACAGACCCCATCTAGATGTTCAGGGATAATTATGACCGTCTTCTCCAGAAAGACTATCTAAGGACCACTTACAACAGGCAACCCCATGCTGGAGAAGAACAATTGCCTCTTGCTACTAACTTTGGAAAATGAATGTATAATGACAAGCTAATCCCACACTCCCATCCCCACTATCTCTAAAATCCAGGAGGTACCACACTGAGTGAAGGTGTTTTACTTTCCAGACCACAGCTGATGAAGGCTCACTGTCTCCCAGGCCTTCTTCCTGGAGGGCACAGAAGGGATGAATGGATAGACTTCATGAGATGCCCCCATTGTCCCCAGTGGAAGGAAGGTGGGGGGTGAGCACCAGGGGTCAGTATTTCTTGAATGCTTGGGGTATACCAATAATGGACTAACAAGGCATGGCATGTCCACTAGACTGCTCTTGCCCACCTCAAAACTCCAGAAAAAATCTGTTTGGTTAACCCTTGTTTATTAATGTTTGTTATAAAACTACAACACTAACACGAGTCCAGTGAGGAGTAGAGGAGGATGGGGCATACAAAAAAAGTATCACAGGAATGCACCTGAAGTAGCCATGGCCTGCATATTGCTATTATGGGCTCTGAAAAGGTCATCTCATCTTGAATAAGAAACAGGGCAATTCTTCCACAGTCATTCACAACGCAGGAGCTTGGACTCAGGGGGCCCTTCCCATCCTCTGCAATGTTTCATTTACCTTCCTACCTTTTGGTTTGATCAAAATGGTCAGAATCCACAAAGCAAAACAAAACAAAACAAAACCAACAAAAAACAACAAACCAAACCAGGTTACAAACAGTTCATATTTGTATCCCATTGAGGGTTACCAAATTCATAAAAATTACATCAGTACATCTGCCTTGAGAAATATTTGTGGTGCAGATGGTGGATGGCTAGGAGATGACAAGGAGAAGTATCACATGCATTTGCTTTGCTCATTTGCTCTTCCTTTCTGGTCTTCTCAGACTATTAAAGGTAGGATACTGGGTTGGACAGGACCTTCATCTCACCCACTACAGCTGTTCTCATGTTTGTAAGTTATGGGACTTCAAGCATTCAAAAATACAGGAAGAAATGGCTTGTTGCCCAAGTACCATGTGGGTTTTGTTTTCATCTTAAAAAAAAAAAGCTAAAATCCAAGATGTTCTCAAGAAGTAACAGAAATTTCACAAGAAAGTAGCTTCTAGAGTGCATCAGATTCAAAGGGTTGTTGGTGGTTTGATTGTTTTCAGTACCTGTGTTTGAAGTATTATATATAAACTAACTGTTCTAACACTCTCCCTGTTCTTATATCAGGCAATTTATGTTGCAGCAGATTGGAGACAAGATTGAACATCCTCTGAGGTGTTAATAGTATGTATGCTTGCAAAGTCCTTCCTTTATGATCTTCCATCATAATACCCATACTGCAATAAACAGTGGCAGCTTTTTGTGTGGCTTGGAAAGTGTTTGTCTATCAGCCCTCAAAGTAGTCATCTCCTGGAATTGCAGAAATATTCTGTTTCAGGTTGGAAATTTTCAAACTTTTCACAGGTTTCAGGAAAATCTGGAAATATCAATAGAAAATGGCATCTAATTTTTTACTGAATTTGAGTTTTTTGAGGCTGACACCACACAAGGTTTTCTAATCAGAAAATGTAAATTGCTATGTTTTGACAAATATCCTGACAGGAGTAAAAAGTGCAACCAAAACATCACAGCTGCCCAAAATAAGGCAAAGATCTATGAATAATTTGGATTTTTTTTTTTACGTTATTGAATGCAGATCGTCTGTTTGGCTCAACAGCATAGAGGTCACAATATTCAACTCATTGTCCTCTACACATTGAGCATCCAGTGACAGGATACTCTGGTAGTCGAGACAGTGCCCAAGCCAAGGCTACAGAACTACCTCTGGTCACACCACACCCAATGTGGATGTCCTTCTTCTCTTTGAGTGGGTTGGACCAGAGCAAGGTATTGGACTTTATTGTAGTTTATAGGAAGGTAGATAGCCCAGCTGCTACCCTGTTGTGCTGAAGGAGAAATTTGCCTTGAGGTATGAGAACATAGGTGACTGACTGATACACAGCAATGGAAGAGAAACCTATAGACCATGGGATGATGCTAAGAAATGCTTGCCTGTGAAACGTTTCCTTTGACAAAACTTGAGCGAATAGCTCGTTAAATGACTCTTTTAACCACTTTAACAACACCTCAGGGTGTAGTTTTCCTCTAGTAGTTATAAGTTCTAGTAGACATAACTACTTTTAGTGAGTAATGTGTTACAAGACTGTGTCCTAAACACCAATAAACCCCCACACTCTTGGATCAGGCTTGTGCACAAGCTGCTGGATGTCACACTGTCAAGGAATGAAAGGTTAGAAATGGAACTTTTTACATTTAGCTATTTGTTTTTTGGAGACAGTAATGTTTTCATGCATATAATGCATTCTGGTAGCTTCATGACATCACTCCCAGACAGGAAAAATATAAATCCTTCATGTTAAGTTGGAGTTTTCACAGTTTATAGAGAATACATTGAGGACACAAAAGTTTTCTTGGAACAGTAACACTAGACCGCAACATGGAGACCAAAGACGCTAGGTCTGAGGAAACAGAAAAAAAAAAAAGGCAATATTTGGCACTTTCCCTGTGATATAAAGTGCATGTTATTCTCATTTAGCAGAGAGCTGACTTGAACAATAGAAATATTTGTTAATACATTCTGCTCTGCAGTGACTGTAAAAGTATTTGCTGCATTTGCTTCTTAGATGCTGTAACTCTCTCATTTCACACCTTTCCTCAGATTTAATCTCTGCAGTATTATTTATGTGGCAATATTAGATTCAATTTACAAATTACAGCCTGCTGCAAAACGGAGCTGTTCTGTTCCCTAGAGGTACCAGCAACAGTTACATTAATCTTCTTTTAAAAAATTATTCAGGAGCTTTCAACATGCTGCCAAGAGCTCCCTCCCAGATTCCTTTGTAGTCCTGTTTTTAATTGTAAGAATATCTGCAGAAAATATAACATGTAGGGTCTGTATCCCAGTGGAACTCTGTGCTGGCAGAGGTCCTGCAGTGAGCACCAGATGGGTGGATTTGGGTTTATTTTATCTCTTCCAGCTCAGTCCTGCATGTGGATCCTGACCTGGGAAAGTGGCTTGTCACTGGGTCACTGAGAAGGTTCTGATGGGGCTTCAGTGGAAGGATGGCTGCCACCAAAAGCAAGGAAAAACTCATTGCACCAAGCACTCTGCCTCAACAATCTTAAATCTGCCTGCACTGTACCACAGAGAGATGCAAGGTTGATCAATAAAGATTTTTTTCAGGAGGTTTGTGCAGACTGCGAGGTGCACCACACTACCACCGTTGTTAGGGTTCATCCAGAGCAACATGACGCATCTCTACCCAGCCATGCAACGTGCCCCATGAACACACAACAGATGCTGTGGTGCCCAGCATTGGGAAGTCCCAAGTCTAGTGTAAGTGCCATTCATGCCCCAGCACTTCTCCATCCCTGTGATCCTCACAGAACCATTCCTGGTCTTCCTCCCTTTGCTCCAGCTGTGGCTTGAGCTCCATGGCCTAATGACAGTCAACAAGTTCCAGGGTTTCCTATCTGCTCCCTGGGGGCTGCTGTACCACCTGGCTAAGACCAAGAGCTTGGCATGAGTCAGCAGAGAGACAATTAACTCTCCTGGCTGGAGGTGAGATGGCCTGATTGGATGAGACCTCAAGATCTGCCAAGCACAAGAGGTCAGATGATAAAGGGTTTTGTGCTGCTTTTTCTTTCTAGGGCAAGCACATTCTTTTGTATCACCATTCTTCTGTTGATGTCACGACTTCACCATCATAAGCAGCAGTCTCGTGGAAGCACGGAAAGCCTTGTGCCCTGGGTCAGGTAGTGTGAGCAGGTGCAAAAGTCCCTGGTCAGCTCACAAAGAAGAAAAAATGTATTTTAAAAAGTTTCTTATGAGCGTTATGGTTGGCATTGGGTCCTTACATTGTAAGAAAGCTCTGTCCAAAATCTCCTCTAGAAGACTCCCCATGGAAGGAGCTCCCAGATGTTTCAGTGGTTTTGCCCAAACCTGGTTCATATAAGCTCTGCCTCCTCAGAGCCTTCCCAACCTGAGCTTTTAATCACTTCAAGCTGTACGAACCAGCTGCTTCTCCCCCCATACATTGCATAGAGAAAAAGAGGGTAAACTCCATGTAAGACAAGAAATGTCTTCTACAAATATACATGAGAAATGAAAGCAACTTCTGTGAATCCATTACTAAATGTTGATGGTTAAACTCCTAGTAATGAGACGTTATGAGACAGATGCATTCAATAAGTATTTCTGGTGGATCAAAGCTGGAGGAAGTATATGCTTTATATGATGCTGATGAAATGTTTTCTAGTCTAACAGTAAATTGGGAGAATGAAAGTCAGCTCAGATCTGTTTGATTCAGCAAGGCTGGATTACATGTCCCCAAGAATTCTTAAGGCAGCAGCTAAGGAACTCTACTCTTTCTCCAGGCAGGTAGTGAATGTTGTGCCTATGCTCTAAAAAAGTGAGAGGGACAACCCAAATAACTGTAATGTGGCTAGCCTAGCCATCTTTTGTGAGTGGCAGATAGGAAATAGATGATACTGAAGGCAGAGGTAAAAATCTGTGCCAGTTATGACTTCAGGGAAGCTGGAGCTTGTCAAATCAACTTGATTTCATTCATAGAAAAAATGTTTCAAGATTGGAAGTCTGATAAATCAGTGATCTGACTGTAAAAAATAGCATTTTTAAAAGCTTCTACCAGATTTCAACATAGATATTTTATGAGCAATTATTAATGAGTGGTGACTTTCTGAAAAGGAAAACACCCTTTTCTCCTTTCCACCCAATATGACCTGTATTTAACAGGCTGCCCAGAAGGGTTGTGGGATCTCCTTCTCCTGAGACATCTAAAACCCACCTGGGCACATTCCTATATGACCTGTTCTAGGTGGTTCTGCTCTGTCAGGGGGGTTGGTCTAGATGATCATTCGAGGTCCCTTCCAACCCTTAACATTCTGTGATTCTGTGATTATGGGAAGCATGAAAAGGACTTAGGTGATTGTCACAAATAATCAGCTGTCCATGAATTGTTAAAATAGTTTTGTGGTTAAAAAGACTGGAGAGTTGGGCAGGGAGAAATTTAATGAAATATAACAAGGGCAAATGTAGAGTCTTCCATCTGGGAAAGAACAACCCCAGGTACCAGTACAGGTTGGTCACTGACCTATGGGAAAGCAGCGTAGGGGAAAGGGACCTGAGTGTCCTGGTGGACAGCAGCATGACCATGAGCCACAATAGCCAAGAAGGCCAATGGCATCCTGGGGTGTATTAGAAGGGGTGTGGTTAGTAGGTCGAGAATGGTTCTCCTCTCCCTCTACTCTGCCCTGGTGAGGCTGCATCTGGAATATTGTGTGCACTTCTGGGCCCCTCCATTCAAGAAGGACAGGGAACTGCTCGAAAGAGTCCAGCGCAGAGCCACAGAGATGATTAAGGGAGTAGAACATCTCCCTATGAGGAAGGGCTGAGGAAGCTGGATCTCTTTGGCTTGGAGGAGTCTGAGAGGTGACCTCATTAATGTTTATAAATATGTAAAGGGCAAGTGTCAGGAGGATGGAGCCAGGCTCTTCTCAGTGATGTCCAATGATAGGACAAGGGGCAATGGGTGCAAGCTGCATCATAGGAGGTTCCATGCAAACTTAAGGAGAAACTTTTTCATCGTGGGGGGACAGAACACTGGAACAGGCTGCCCGGGGAGGTTGTGGAGTCTCCTTCTCTGGAGACATTCAAAACCTGGATGCATTCCTGGGATCCTGCTCTGGCAGGGGGCGTGGACTAGATGATCTTTCGAGGTCCCTTCCAACCTCTAACATTCTGTGATCTCGTGATTCTGTGATCATCAGAAATACAGAGGTGGGGTCTGGGAATGGGAAGGAAATATTCTGTCTGTGTAAGGCAGAAGTAGGACCACTGTTACAGTGGTCACTGGAGTGGACAGAAAAGCCAAGGGATGGATAGTTAAAGGATCAGGATCTTCATATAAGACATGATTATTCCACGATTGTTTCATGATGGATTACCCCAGAAAATAGCTTTCAAAAGTATTTCCATGAAACAGCAGAAGATCATGCAACTCCTCTGTTGGATCCTCCCTCAAGTCATGTTTTCTGGATTAGGTTCCAGGAGAAAACAGTAGGGGTTGCAGTTTTCTGAGGCGAGTTTCATGTTGGATACCTGCCTGTGTGCTGTGACACACTGCCTTGGCTAATAAATCGTGACCTGTGTGGTTATACTGGTCAAATGCTTTCTCAGCCAGAGCAATTCCCAGCAAATCAGTGGGCTCCTTTCATAGTGCCCATCTGACAAGCACTGAGTAGCACAGATGGTTTAGATATAAAAAAGAATGCTGCATCAATGCTGTATGTGTGAAATGTTTCAATTATTCCTAAAATATTTTTAACGTGTTCCAGATTTATCAGGCAAAATGTTTAGGAAGTAATTGGAGTTTACTCTGTTTTTCATTTTAGTATAGTTTATTACAATAAACACATGTTCAAAATACATTTTAGGTATCACCAAATATTTATAAAATGACTATAGGTGAAAATCCCAAGGTCACTACAGTAGCTTTATTTTCCTTTTTGTTTACAGGGAGATCAATCATTAAAACCTATGACTTTTTCCCTATCTGCCTTGTGAATCCTTTTGCACCTGCAGAGATAGTGGATAACCTATTGGTTTTACCTATACAGATATGGCTAAACCTTCTTTGACTGAAGACTGAATTTAATTCACTCATATATTATTGCCTGAAATAATGAAAAACTTCTAATGGCATTTTGAAATACATATGCACGTCTGATATTCAGTATCTGATCATTTTACTGGCATTTGCTCACCACAACTAAAAGATGAATTAAATAAATATCTATCCCAAGTAATGCTTGTTAGGAAATTGGAAAGAAGATGGCATCATACTCCCTGAGGTACACTGGGAATTAACTGGTCTGTTGCATGCTTTGCTGCAACCTGTCTGGAGAAATAATGACAAGGTTTGGAGACATTGCCTACCGGGGAACCTTTTCTACTTGTTTTAAGACAAAATCAGGCTGCTTTCTGCTGATCCTGTTGATGTCCCTGGAGATTTCAGGGGAAGAAAAAAAAACCCAACAGATTTTCCTAGCCTGAGGTCTGGAAAATATTGCACTTTGTAATTCCCCAGTTACTCTAAGTGAGCTCATTTTATTTTGTTTTTTGATTTGGGCTTTGGTTTTTGGTTTTTTTGTTGTTGTTGTTTTGTTTATAATTATATCCAAAGTTTTAGCCAAGCAAATCTCCTTGACACAGAAAAGTCTTACATAAACTAAGACAGAGCATGGATTCTGTGCATTTCTGCTGAGGCCGACATATCTGCTCCCATCCTTGGGCTGGTTATAAATGACAGGCTTGTTTTCCTTTTCAGGTCACCCACTAGTTGTAGTCATGGTGGGATGAAAATAGGGACATGTGGTGCTCTGAGAGTAGAACTCTTCACTGGTGGAGACCCCCTTCCAGTGCCGGACTGGCAAAGGAGCAGCCAGTACCATCCACAGAAATAGCTACAAATACACAGGCTGAACTACAAATCCCAGATTACCACAAAATGCCATCACATACATAGTCACATACTGTCCTTTTTCCAATTAAAAATACATGGTTGTGTGGTTTCAACAGGTAGTACAATGCACAAGGAAACATTATGAAAGATCAAAGCCTTGGGTTTTTTCTACTTTGCAGGTCCCTTGTGTCACCCTTAAAAAAATGTTAAATTTAGCTGTGTTACAGGATTAACTCCAATTCTAAGCAAAACCTTGACAGCCCTGTGTCTCCTGCTGCTGTCTTAGTAATACTGACATTTCTGAAAGGAAAATTATTTCTTTATTATTTATTATTTTTATTAAAACCATACCATTTTACATATGCAGTTCTGCAATACCCTTTTAATCTCTATGGATTTATTTTATATAATAAATAAACTTCACTTCTGGAAGAGCCTTATAATCACCCCTTCCTCTTACCTTAGTGCTGTTGCCCCTTTGCATACACATTCTGCAGGTTCATCATGGGCAGGCTGTGAAGTAAGAAGAACTGGAGACAGCAAATGACTTGTGACACTGTAAAGATGTTACACCTGAAATTAAGAACAGCCTATGTCCGTGATGATGTGGGAGTTCCTGTTCACTTTGCATTACTCAGAGACAGTAATGACAAAAGCTGCAAAATAGCATTTCAAAAAAAGGGAGTCAGTGAAACAAACCAGCATTTTGGTTTATTTATCAGTGTTAGGAATTCCAGCCCATGAATCCAACAGGTGTGGTGCATATTGAGAATATCTATGTAAAAGGTAATGACAAATTAGTGCAAAGAAGTTGGCTATAGTAAGATTTTTCCACTCATTTTTTGTAATAGTTTATCAGATAGAATAAAGAGCATAGACAGGCTTTACATGTGCATCATAAAGTAGTATAATCAAGATATGGTAAAGAGTGAACCAGATGTAATTCAGGAATTTAAGGTCAGATAAACTTAAAGAATATGTTTTTCTGATTTTTTTTTCTACACTTAGGTAGACTAAGTGTAGCAGGGCCATGGGTTAAAATTAATTTTAAACAAATTTCAGGCTTAAATTAATCAGGCCTTTCACTCACATGAAGAATGACTGCAGTTTTAAATATGCAGATCCATATAAGGTGAAAGAAAAACTGGTTCAAGGCCTTGACTCCTAGTTTATGCCCAGGAATTCTGGTTCCAAATCAGTTTCAGCAAAAATTTCCAGTGTGACCTTGTAGGTCTCCCCAGTTCAAGAGGGACGGGGAAATACTAGAGAGACCTACAAAGATGATTAGGGGACTGGAACACCTCTCTTATGAGGGAAGGCTGAGAGACCTGGGGCTGTTTAGCCTGGAGAAGAGAAGAGAAGGGATCTTATTAATGTTTACAAATATCTAAAGGGTGTGTATCAAATAGAAGGGGCCAGTCTCTCAATGATGATACAAAACTGGGAGGAGTGACTGACACATGAGAAGGCTGTGCTGTCATTCAGCGAGACCTGAAGAGCC
>JAAGNO010015543.1:52893-70876 GCA_033439905.1 Ceryle rudis
CTCTCTTATGAGGAAAGGCTGAGAGACCTGGGGCTGTTTAGCCTGGAAAAGAGAAGACTGAGACAGGATCTAATTAATGCTTTTAAGTATCTAAAGACTGTGTGTAAAGAGAATGGGGACAGAGTCCTCTCAGTGGTTCCCAGTGACAGGAAAAGGGGCAATAGGCACAAACTGGAACACAGGAAGTTCCACCCAAACATAAGGAAAAACTTATGAGTGACATAGCACTGGAACAGGCTGCCCAGAATGGTTCTGGAGTCTCCTTTCTGGAGATATTCAAAACCCATCTGGATGCCTTCCTGCGCAACCTGCCCTAAGTGAGCCTGCTATAACAGGGGCATTGGACTCGATGATCTCCAGAGGTCCCTTCCAACCTGTACCGCTCTGTGATTCTGTCATTTGAATAAGTAAATTTTAATTAATTAGAAGCTATACGTGGCACTTGGGCTAATTGCTAGGAAGCCTCAGAATGAGATTAAAGATTAAGGATAAAGTTGCAATTTGGCTGCATGGACTTGCATTCCTGTTTTGTGATGAAGAGACCACTAAACTTGGTTTAGGGTTATGTTGCCATACTGAGCAGTCTGTAGGCTCAGCATCATCAGTGAGTCTTGCAAATGGGGCAGGGTTTTGGTCAGCTTTCAGATCAGGGATGGCTGATGAACTGAGGCAGGTGAGTGGTTCAGAAGTTAAGGACTTGTGTTAAACTTTGCCTCAGCACTGCACAGTGAGTCAGTATTACCAGTGGGACGTAAAGGTCCAGGGACATCAGCCCTTGTGAGGGGCTGAGGCAGAACTGGGCAAGGGTATTAATGGGACCAGCCCAGACCATGCAGCTATGAGGCTGGTGGGTAGCTGAAGACATGCAGCTGCTATAGCTGTGACAGATACTTCTGGGGAAAAATAAACACAAACAGAAAAGAAAAGATAAAAGGAAAATTGAGTCCAGGCCCAGCTGGGAAGAGCAGCATCAGGGTCCCAGATCATGATCCTCCTCTGAGTCTCTCTCAAGAGCAGCAGCTGGTGAAGTTGAAGATAAGGATGAAGAGGATGATTTTCATGATACTTTTCCAGTAGAATATATATTTTAAATTGGGACCCACTCAAACTCCTTATGGGGTGTTCCTGTTTATGATGGTATTAGTCATGATTTCAGTACGCTAATCAAGAGCAAATGTTTCACATTGGTCATTAAGTTTCTGTGTGTATAGATATCATTGGATAACATTTACTGAGTATTTATTATTACCAATGTCCTGGTTCTAGTGAATATTATTATTATCATCATTGAAGCTGTTCTAGTTTCCTTTTCTAATCGCTAAGTCTCTCTCCCTTATTCCTTTTCTCTTCCCCTTTGGGGAGGGAGAAGGGTTAACAGAGAGCATCTGTTAGGTCTAAGGGACCGCCCTGCCCCTAAACCATGACAACTGCATATTATTATGGCTTATTATTATTGCACATTACTATTGTTGTTGTTATTGTTTTGTCATTAACTTTGTTGTGCACTATATTTGGTTTTCTCTAACATAACCTAAAATGTACAAACCAAGAGACAAAGAAAGAGGGGGAGAGGAGGTTAATTCCCACAGCAGTGGGAGCTGCTTCCCACGAGGTCCTGTCTTGGCAAAGCTGCCAGGATTTGCAGGTGCAGGGCCACGAAAATAACAGCAGAAGAATAACAGCATAAAAACAATTAAAGAATAGTACTGCCAAAGTGCGTCTGGAAAACACTGCCTCATCAGCTTCAGGAAAAGCTTTTGGAGCTGTAGCTCTCAGACCCTAAGCATTACGAAGGCTAAAATGATGGGGTACTTAAGGCACTGTGCAGGACATGTGTGAGACAAGCACTGTTTCGTAGCAGGGTGACAAATCCTGGAAATTTCTATCCATCTCTCTGAGGGCTCCCAAGCCTTTACAGGAATGGCCTGTCAATAAGGGACATAAACAGCGGTCCCCTGCAGCAGGCGGTGACAGTACTTGGGATCTGTGATGGGTCAGAAACAGTTCATTCAAGGAAATGGAGGCTTTTATGAATTGCGCCTGCCTAGCTTAGATGTAGGTGTTCCTGGTCCCAAAAGGCTTCTTCGGTACTTAGTCCTGAGCCTGGCAGGTGTCACTGCTCCTGGCCAAAGGAGAGGCTGGATTTGGGCATCTCAGTCAGACTGGAATCAGTCAGTGACTTACATCTAGGAATCACTGATGTTTTATTTTCAGGTGTGACAGGGAGCAAAAAAAAATCATCTATTTTTTTATGTTTCCTTTTTCAAGTCAGGTGTGATATGGTGTGTGCATGGCTGCTTAGTTAAGCCCCAAACCTACTCCTTAGGTATTTGCTGTGAAACCAGACACAGCAATATGATATCAGGTCAGAATAAAATGGGAAATAACCTCTTTCCCTCCTCTAAATATGATCTGTCAGACAGTATTCCCACACACGTATAATTAATTGATTTCATGCAATTATTTCATTGTGTTAGAAAGACTTTTTGAAATGTATAGCAGATCTTTACCAATAATTTAAACTAGCTACCATTCTGCATCCTGGTTACTGCATATCTGCTGCCAAGACACTGTTTTGGTAACAGTTAATAATCAGTTGTCTGGACTACCTCACCATAAACATTACAGGGTTTCATCACTCATGTTTTATTTAATTCCACTTGTCATCAAGGTCTATTATTGGAGCCTTACAATTTTGTTCAAGAGAGCTGATTTTTACTACTGTTGAAAGCTCCTCTACATACTTTTTGCACTTTATTCTCATGAGCTAGGACCCTTTTCTTTTGGTTCTCAGGTTGACATAAGATGTTTATTCAAACACATTCATTAGATGATTGACAAGCTATAGGTGTCCCTGGTGGAATATGCTTGAGATGTAAGGGGGAAAAATGGAAAATGCATGAGTTTAGCAAATGGCTTGGGCTAAATACAACTACCTGTCATTGATTCTTTACCCCTTGTTTACCTTTCACATCCTGAAAGGGTACAACCCAGCTGAAGAAGGTATAAATTGAAATCATCGTTCCCTAAATTCATAATCCTTCACTCATTGCCTTGATTTTCATTCTATTGTGACCTCCTACTCTTAGCCTAGAAGCATGCAGTGTAGATGAAACAGCTAGTTGCCAGGAATAAACAAAATGGTTTAAATGGTTAAAATGGGAGCAATGGAGGAGCAGCTCCTTCAAGAACTGCTGTTCCAGAGACTCTCAAATTGCACCACCAAGTGACCACTTCAGCCCCTCTGACAGGCAGTGATGGCCCTGCCACTTATATGCTGGCTTTCTACCATCCCTGGAACAGACGTCTGGGAGGGAGCAGCAAGTGAAGAGGGCAGAGGGGGTGTCCACTGTAGGCTGTGACACCGGGCCCCTGTGAGTCCCCTTCTCTGGGCAGGGAAAGGCTCCATGGGTCCTCTAAGAGCACAGCTGGGGTGGCATACAGTATGGGTCCCCTGGCAGAGCAAAAGCCCTTCTCATATCCTCCCCTTCCCAGCAGGGATCAGTCCCTCTGCCACTGGATAACACCTCCCAGTGCCCTGAAAACCCACAGGGTTGCATCACAGGCTTGCTATGAGGCAGGGTCAAGGACCCTACCATGCCTGAGTTTCCCTATCCATAAAATGAAGCAAGAGCTCTGCAGAGAGCTCAGCCTGTCATCTCTCTGATGCCCAGGAAGCAATCCATGCCAGGTGTTATTTATATCCCTAGATGGCATTTCAGATGGGGACACATTCCTTCAGACACAGCTGGCTACATCCAGCTTTTGGAGGTACACTGGCCTTGGAAGGGCTTGGTAAGTTACAAGTCCTCCTGGCCTCAGTCTCTCTTCTTCTTTCTTCCAGTATAAGGGGTAAGAATCACCCTTGCCCAAGACACCAGCCCTCTTACCAGGAGAGTTTGTGAAGGGAAGACTGGCAGCAGGCAGTAAGCATGCAGGCTGCAGTCCTGAGGGGTGCCAGAGAAATGGATCCAGGTTACTATGCCAAGGAATTGTTGTCCATGCACAGTGAACCAGCTCCAAACTAAAGCAGCACAGAAGAGGCAGTGGTTGTGCTGGAATGAGCCTCTTGTATTCCACCAGCCTCAGAGATCCATGATTCTAATGTGTTTTGATCATAAATTCCCCCGTAGACCTGAGAATCCCCTTATCATCAAAGGTTGGTCAGAGCTGCTGCTCCTTGAAAAAAAAAGTCAGAGAAATCAACATAATTCTGGTGGAACAAGTAAAAGATTTTGCAATGCCTATGCTTGGTCATACCCCAAGATGCCAGTCAACAGTGAGATATATCTGAATGAAACAGGAAAAGACATTTTTTCTTTAAAGTCAACAGCAGGTGCTACAGTAAGCATGTTTATACATAGTGTCTCTCTATGCTGACATAGCTATGTCTAGGCAGTCATGCTTACATTTATGTTCAGGTACTACCTCAGATGTTTTTTTCTCTGCAATACATGCAGTCACATTATTATAGTCCAGAGCCTGAAAGAGTAAGCCCTGCTCAGAATATGTATATTATCAGCTCAAGCTCAGTACTGTGCTATGACATTTCTACTATGTGGCCCACAACTGGTGGGCTGCTGGACTACTCCGAGTGCAGGTGGAGCAGAAGCACAACATTCTGCATTTGTCCATGCAGAAATCTCCCACCCTGAGGCTCTTGAACATGTTTTGCCAAGAGAAGCAAACATCTTTTCTCTTCATACTGCAGTCCCTTCTGTCCATCCTGTGATTTGTCCCTTCCCTGCTGTTCCTGACCTTTCTCAGATTCAAACCTGCAGCTCTAGACACAGTGCTTGGAGTACTGATTATCACTGAGCATTCAGAAATCTCCTGTACGGCAGATCTGATTTTCTTTGCCTGAAGTACTTTCTTCCCTTGTTTTCCCTTTATGTACATTATTCACATTCCTCACTGATTTTGTGCTCTTCTCTTTGGGCACTCCCAGGTGGGGTGCTTCTTGAGTGCACCCCAGATGCCCAGGCACAGAGCAACACAGTCTGAACTCAATCAAAAGATGATTAAAAAAAATGACCTCCTGCTCTTTTGTTTATCCTGCCCAACTTTCCCAGCTGAGGTACATCCTTCCTTCTGAAGACAGTGAGGCTCAGAGGTAGGTTGGTTGTTTTGCAGCAGTCTCCTTTTCTTCCACATAGAAGAAAGGCTTCCCCCAGGAGGGCACATGGGTAAAACTTTCACACAATAATCAAGACCTCTGTCAGGATTTATTCTACTACTTTGCTCAGGTAGCTGGGGAGCCCCAAGCAGCATTTAAAGGTGGTTAAGAGAGCAGAAAAGGCCAAGGAGGGAATTTGGGGCTCTGAAGAGCCATCTTCCTCCCCTCAGTGGTTGGACCCAAAGCTTTTCAGAGACATGTCCTTCTTACCTCTTGTTCTCTCATCCTGTTCCTCTCATCCTGTTCTTCCCTATTCCCACCACCTCCCACCCTGGGACACTTGGCCTTTGGGAAAGGAAAGGCAGGAAGAAGCCCAGTGAAGGCAGGCAAGGGCAGAACAGCTGCAGAAACAGCTGAATCAGACATCACAGTATTTTGCAGTTTTTACTGGCCATATTCAGTCTTTCCCTGTTGTTTCCTCCAAACACCATGTCCCCTTCCAGCTCATGGCTCTTCCTCTCAGCTTCATTCCTTTGTTCCTTGGCTCCTGCTGCCTTGTCTCTCTTCTCCTGGCTAGGCCAACCTCTCCTGTTCCCATTTTCTCCTCTCTCTCCCCATTGTTGACCCTGCCTGTTTTGGACACAATCTCTCTGTCATTCAGAGAGCCACACGGAGCCTGGCACACTGGGGTTCCTTTTCAGGCACTGCTGTAATAGCAACTGCAGAATCACATTGTGCCTGTATCTTTACTAGCTTATACAGGAATATACAGTGGTGTTTTACAAGGCTATAAAAATACATCTTAAAGGAAAAAAGCATAGGAAAACAGAAGTGGGGCCAGATCAGCTGATGTAAATAAAGGCTGCATTGAATTAAATAGTGTTGCAACTATTTACAGCAGCTGCAGGACCTGACTTGTGGCCCCTTCCTAAAGCAGGGCATTGCTGAAACCTCCAGCCTCTGTTATGGCAGAAACTGAATCAAGGTCTTCTTGCCCACCCAGCAGAGAGGAATGCTGGGAGAGAGAAGGAGGAGCTGGACCTTTGCTCTGGTCCATCTAGGGGTGAGACACAGCTGTGTTGCAGATGCAAAGAGTGATGCTGATGGCCAGGCTGTCGTGTTGTGCCCAGTGGTAGTTGGAGGGACACTTCCTCCTCTGCCCATCTCCTGTGCCTAACCATGGACTATTTGCATCCCTTTTGGAGCCTAGGGAAAGGTCCCTGTGGCTGGAGCTGGGTAGGATTCAGTGTTCACCAAACAGTGACATTTCCGTGTTCCAAAAGATAATAGCGAGGTAAGGTCAAATCCAGCACAGGACTTTGACTTCTAGGTCGTGGGAAAAAAGCCCACAAAATACAAGAAGAAAGGAGAAAAAATCATTTGAGAAATGTCAAACATTGTATTTTGACACTTTATGGTTTGAGAACAAGATTAATTCAGTTCAGTGTTACCTGAAACAAGTGTTGAACTTTCCATCCAGCCACTGAAATGATAAATGTATGCCTCTGTAGGTCTTTCTGGATTACACACCCAACAGTCCAGAATGTACGGTAGAGCACATTTTATCTTTCCTGTATCTGATTTTTTTCAAAAATAAGAATTCTAATAGCAATCATTCAGGAGAGATGGTTTCATGTTGAGGCATCAGAGTGACATGAATTTTCATTTCTCACAAGTTGCTGTATTGAAGAGAATCCACTTTACCAAATAAAACAAAAGGACTAATTCTGTAGAATGAAACAAAGAAAATGAGTAAAGCTATTTTTGTGCTGTTTTTCCAGGACTTTTCTGAAGTAAAAGAAATTTTTTTCTGTAGAAGTACAGTTCCACGGGTAGTCAGAAGAGTCCGTGAGTAGGAAGTGTCAGCTTTGCCCTCAACCAGACTGCTTCAGCTCTCCTGAGTAATTTACAGATTTCACAGAATCACAGAATCACAGAATGTTAGGGGTTGGAAGGGACCTCTGAAGATCATCGCGTCCAACCCCTTGCCAGAGCAGAACAAAACTAGAGCAGATCATGCAGAAATGCACCTAGACAGGTCTTGATAGTCTCCAGATTTTAGGATGTTCGAAATATTGCATTTTTATGATCATTATAAACTGCAAAAACTAACCGCATCCAGTCTGAATTTTGAAAAGAGACTAGATGTCAAACAATAGGATCAGCTGGTGTTTCTTCAACACTGAAATAAAATGCTTGGAGAACTTCAACAGTATATTTAAAAAATCTGTTTTCCAGATCTCCTGTGGAAAAGTGTAGATTTCAATGGTCATTCACTTCATTTTAAAAATAAAAAGGGGTATAAAAATCTCAAACCCTTCCAAACCAGCTGGAAAGAAAAAGTGTAAAGCTATCTCAGCCCAACAGTCAGCTTTCTGAGATGGCTGAGAAAGGGTGATGAAAGGAGGTCACGTATGGAACAGCTCTTCAGCTTGCATCTCCGGCGGCTGCAATCACTTTCACCTTGGCAGGGGTACAGAGGGTTTGGTTCCTCACGACTGCTCTGCAGCAGCCACTTGCACCTGCGCAGCAGGGCTGTAAAGCCAAATCACCATGGCAGGTTTCTGCACAGATGTAAGCAACTGCTCCGGGGACAAAACAACACCGAATCAGGCCTAGAAATGTTGAGGTTAGAATTTCCAAGAGTCTTTAATTCTGCTTTCCAAGTCTGTAAACACGCAGTGATTAACAGCCTGGAAGCACTCACCGTTTCCCCTACGGCCTGAGTCTTAACAGTGATCTTGGGGAAGGAGGAGGATGGGTTAAATCCCTTGCAGCTCATCTCTCGGTGAGATCCATGAGAAACTGCTTGCCAGTGTGTATTTGAAGCGAAAGTTATGCTTTGGTTCCTCTGGCAAGCTCTGCTCTCAGCACTTGTAGGACTGCGTGCATCTGCAATTGTGCAAAGCCACTTTCAAATGCTGTGAAGAGCCCCTTTCAAATGAGCTGAATAGGTACACTGGGGAGAAGGAAATGTGTGAAGATGTGATTGCTAAATAAGAAATCTGCAAGGCCCGTTTGGCATTGCAGACACTTCTCCCTGCAATTTGGCAGGGCTGCCTACACGTTGCACAGGTGCAAATGACTTCTCTGGGGACACAGCACTGTAAAACTCATCCTTTTTTCCAGCAAAAGACAAGTGGGGAAATAAAACCCCTGGAGCAAACCTTGCCTTCATTAACACCCCTGAATCCTACTGACTGAAGGCAAAACGCTCTCCAGATTGAGCAAGACAAAGCTTTATTATCTCATTTTCCTGATCTGACCAGCAGGTCCTAAAGTCCAGTCTTCTCTATGCTGATGGAGAAATATTAACTTCCCTGGAGTCCTGAAGGAGAAATTTGCTCCACTATGTTGTTTCCGTTCAGTGCTTTCTACATACCATTTAACAGCTCTGAACGGGACTCATGGTTTACATATTCCCTTTGTCTCCCCCTTGGCTAGCATGCATGCTGCTCACTAGGAGATGGACAGTGCAGTCCTGCTCCATCCCGGCCCCTTCCCCGGAGGTAGAAATGGGATCGATTTTCCAATATCAGGGGTGTCACTGACATCCAGCAGCTCTGGAGCTTCCTCAACTCCTGTATTTATGGTGCAGCAAATCCCAAGGCACAGCTCAATCACAGGCATTACGGCTGGTCAGGGCTTTCTCACTGGTCTGAGCAGACAACAGAGAATTGCAAATAAATACAAAAACCTATATTTGCTATTGTTTGCATGGAATGCAAAAAGAGGGCACAAGAAAGCATGTACCATATCATACCAATAGGTATTTTTATTAGTTATCAATTAAAAATCAAAAGGAAAATGTGTTAAATGTAGCCAAAGGTAAAGAACAGCACTTTTAACAAAGCCCTGACATTGCCAGCATTGTGGTTTGGGTTTGGTTTTTGTTTTTTGATTGGTTTTGGAGGGGGGGGGGGAGGTGTGGTTTTTTGGTTGGTTTGGTTTTGTTGTTTTTTTGGGGTTTTTTTAAAGCAATTTGGATAAACCAATGTTTATCTAAATGTTCAGAGTGTGCAGATGTCTTTGATAGCAGAGTTCTTGTGGCCTGGCATTTTGACATACACCCTGCTGACCTTTATTTTATATGCTGCAATCACTAGGATATTATACTCAGATAAAGAAGTCGGGAATAAATACATACTGCAGTTAAAAAAATGTCCTCTGCCCAGAAGATGCTGGTAAACATGAGTTTTCCCCTCCTCTGTCCTTAAAGCTTTATACTGTTATTGAGCTACAGACTTGGCAGTTTTCTTTATTTTGTAGAGTAAACATATAGAGAAGTTATAATTTTGTGCCAGCTTTATTTATCACAGATATATTCATTTCTTACTAAATTGCAAAAGAAAGTTGTAGAACAACAAGACAGAGAAGATACGTCAATGCTTCATGCAACTTCCACTTTCATCTCAGCTATTTTTGCTTCAGGACTTTGTATTCTTTCAACACTTTTCTTCAAATTATTCACTTTTCCCCCTCTCATGTCACTCTGCTGTGATGACCAGTTGGGTGATAAGTAATAGGGTGCATGTATGCAACACCAGTGGGTTAAAAGTGGACTATAATATGGGCATTATTCTACCAGCTTGATGAACTCATTTACAGCCATAGAACAGGTGATAAAATTACAACACTGTAAATCCCTTTGGTCTTCTAGAATCCTTTAGCTGATGTCATTTTTCACCAGGAATAATATGTTACTTCTTTCTAGAGAGCTGGGCAGTACAGAGAAGGTATATAGATATGATGATTAAATGCAGTGTGTGCAAGAGGGGAAAGGATGCTGAAGTCAAATATACACAAAAATTAATAGCTTTCCTGATCTGAACTCATGTTTCTCATGCTCTTTGGATTACAGTAGGGTTACCCTTCTGGTGTCTGCACCCCAGGGATTCACATCTGTGTAAATGTGGTAATAGAAAAAGGCCCTCGTGATGAATTCATGAATTGTTCTCGTTGACACTAGTTGATACTTTTACTTGGACAAGTCTCCTTTGCAGGTGCACTGACCACACACTAATTGAAAGGATTATTTTCATAACTTTCTGTGCAGTCTGCAAGGCTGTCTGTGAAAAGCATAATTGTTTCAACCAGCTGCTTGGAGTTGTTTTTATTAATTTCTTTAAATCCAACAATGCTGGATCGGCGTATTTGAGACTCTCCTCCAAACTGCGTATGAACATCAATAAAATTAGTGCCTGTGGTTCTTGTGCAGGAGAGAACTTTCTCTGCAAGTACAGCATTTCTATGAGGAGGAAAATCACTTTTGAAATGGACTTTTTCTCCCAGCCTCTTGATATTTTTATCCTCATCCCCACAACAAATCTTTAATGTGCAGTATGTCTGCATGACACCTGTTGGGATTAGCTGGGACCAGAGCAGACACATGACGAGTCCATGCATTCGCACTGCCTGATACATCTAATCCTGAGTTTATGCTGCATGAAAGCCCAACTGTAAAAGGTCCTTCAAGTTGTGTTATTCCCTTTTCTTGGATGAAAGCCAGGTCACTTACCATGAGACTGGCCAGAATATCCAAAAAAGTTTTATGTACTCTGTTTACACTTCATATAGCAATCCATGAATATTAAAAAAGAGTCCATGGAACAATTACTTGGATGCCACGTTGATGCCTCCCTCCTCCCTTACTTGGGGTAGATGTTCAAAGTGTGAAAAATTGCCCTAGGCAAGTGGAGAAAAATGAGGCTAGGAACATTACATGAGAGAGAGAGAGCAAGGATGAGGAGGTCTGTGGAGTCAACTCATCCTTTGGCCTCTCTTTCTCCTTGCCTCAGATCAGCCCTCCCTGACACCTTGGGGATCAGGCAGCTTGGCCTTCATGTCAAAACCCCAAGGTCTCCCTGCAACAACAGCATAAAATTAGCACAGGGAAGGGGAATCCAGTCCTTCTTCCTCTCCCAAGCCCTGAGTGGAGAAACCAAAGTCTCTGCAGCAGACTGGGTGTCTGTGTGCACTGGCTGACTGTCTCAGCCTCTCTTCCAACTCCATTCTCACTCCCTTCCAGATAGGAGACCACGGCCAAGTCCTTCCCATTTCTTACTCCTTCTTCCTGGCATCCCATATACCCAGCCATCAAGTGGGGCTCAAAGCCCTCTCTAAGGGTCCTGCTCACCCTCAGTGTTGGGAAAATCACCATGACCCTCTTCCTTCCTCTACTTTTTTAGCTCTAGCTTGCATGTGCCATATGCTAGGAAGTTATGGAAATGCAGGAGGTGTCATGAGATCTTCAGGGGCTGTGCGTTACCTCAGAGAATGACCTAAAAACCATCAGGAAGATGACATTGCTGCAGCAAAATCCAGAAAATGAGCAAAATGGTGTTTTGGTGGCTGGAATATAATGCAGGAAAATCTGAGCAGACAGCACCCAAGATTTCAAGCTTTCCTAATGCAAAACATCCACATAACTCTAAGCCTCCTTGTACTTCCACAAGCTCACTAATAACCCTTTTGCTCCTATGGGAAAAATGGTTTTGTTGAGCAAACCCCGTGACTTTCCTCTGACTGATTCTGTCTGCATTCTGTGAGTCAGAAGAAAATAACTGCAAATGTTTAAAACTCAGGCAACAAGCCTTGCAAAACCAAGAAGCTGTCCCAGGAATGACTATTGATATGCATGTAAAATTAGGGTTTCCTGATTTTCTTGATTTGAACTTAAAGGGGTGAGACATATTTTTTACTTCTTCTCTGCACTGATTTAAGATTTAAAAAAAAATATTTGAAAAAAAATATATGCTGGATCTTAAAAAAATACAACAAGTATTTTGGGTATTTCTAGGGAAATGGCAAGCATTGGTAATACAGCCTGTCAAAAACTGGAATAGCCATTTCTGGACATATTTTGACATGTTCAAGCTTGTTTCCACTCCAAATCAGAACAAAACTCCAATTGTTTAAAAGCCATGGTATTTCATTCCTAGAAGAAAAACACCTCTTTTCTCCGACAGTGAAATTATTGTTTTGATAAAATTCACATGTAATTAAGTAAAGCATGTGTTAGTGTAGCACAGAATTTAACCTGGCATAAAATAGCTAATGGTTAAAGGAGAGTAGGAAACTCTCCCAGAGGGGTTTCATTCTATCCTGAAGCATGCATGAGGAAGGCACCTTGAAGGTTACTCTATTGTTTGTTTGAGTAGAGGATGAGCTTCTGGAGAAGCTTAAGCCAATCTATGCCCATTCTGCCTCAGTCCCACCTTCTTCCTTGGCCCTCAGAAATGCTATTCCTTACCCTGACATGCATGGAGAACTTTCCTCACCCCGGGCTGCAGACATATCTGCATCAATCCCAGGCACTGATGGGGAGCAAGGATGTGTCAGACAATCCTTTTGGGATTTGGGACCATGACGTTAGTAGGGTTACATTTTATAATTCTGCATTGCTGCTCTGATACAAAATGCTCTCACGTGGATTCTCAGCACAGAATTTGATACGTGCTGGTCAGACCATATGATTGCTGTCTCTGATGCCATCCTTAAGGCAGAGAGAGGTCTGACTAGAGAGCACAACTTCTTTCCTTTCATCTTGATGCTCCTCACCTGAATCTGAATTTCTTCAGGTCATGAGCAACAGAGCCTCAGCAGAAGTGTTTGCCATGTTCCCACCTTCTGCTGCTCACTTCCCAGGGCTAGCAGTGAATTGCTCTCAGAGGAGCCCAGGTTGCAGGCTGTCCTAGAGCAGGCAAAGGTTTTCTTTGGCAAGAAGCTAAAAAGCTTGCCGCACAGGGCACGGTGCTGCTCCGCGTTGCTAAGAGCTGCACTGTCTTGCAGCAGAGCTGAGGAGTGTATTTTCTGTCTAAACAGGTTTATAAATCAAATACTGCTTCATTCGTGTTTACTCTCACTATAACTTCTTCTTTACTGAAAATCATACTCAGCTCCAAAGTTTGCTCATAAACTTCCCGGGAAAGCTATGTGCTGCACTGTAAAATCAGCGTTTGCTTTCCTACTGAATAATGCAAAGACAAAACAGCATGCCAAACCCCTTCAAGACAGAAAATGCTCAATAACATGGCTTTCTGGTAACACTGTTATGGGGCTGATTTAGGAAATGACAGGGACAATGATGCTCTTCCTCCTGCAGGGCCATCCTGCTATGAGATATGAACGAGTTCTGAACGAGTTCTCCGAGTACATTCTCCAAAGAATGCTCACTAAAGGGCTTCTTGCATCTTTCCAGAGCCTCTGCTAAATCAAGGAGAGTCCATCTTGGGGCCAGGTGTCCAACTGAAACATGCAGGATTAGGCCCTTGCCAATGGTCCCTGAACACACATCTGTGACTGCTCCTGTGTAAATCTGCTCACGTGCACAAGGCTTCCATAGCTATTAACTTTTGTGCAACGGCATCTTACCTGAAGACTAGCATTTAATCAATTTTTGAGCATAAAACCATTTATAACATGTAAAGCTTGCTTTACTTCCCCATTAAGAACTCACTAATGGTTAATGTTGCACGTCACATTAGTGTTATGTTTCCTAAACAAAAATCGTTTTGCTGTGTTGCCCTGCCTGGCATTAATAATAAATAAGAATGGCTAAAAGGTGCTTCCTTGGTAAGAGAGAGCCCTTGTTAAATGGCCACTAGAACCACTCCTAACTGGACTGCAGCTGCATCTGCTACAGCATGGACTTCTTTTTATCTGTGATCCAAACCCTGCAGTCCTCAGCAAGGCAGGACTCACTCTGCCATCAGGTGGCACTTTGCTGGACTAAGAACAGATTTGCTCACGTGTTTGTCAAAGGCTGATCCTCAGCAGGTAGCATTTATTTGAGACTGGACATGGCAGGTGGTTTCAACCCAGAAACACATTTTTGCACAGATTCCAATTAAGTGTTTATAAGCTATTAGTTACATAAAACTCAAATCAGTGATCTTGGCAAGTTTTCTGTATTTTCTCTGTGTGCTAACAACTCAGCTTAACTATTGTTTTTTTGTTGGGAGACTTTCAAGTGTGTGTCGAATATTAACATTTTAATTTGCAAGGAAATTAGTAGTTGGAACACTATAATCCCTTACGAGCATGCACGCACACACATGTGCACGCACTCAGTCTATTAAAATTACTTATGTTATTAAGTTTGTAATAAATCTTCAATGTGGAATGGCATGTGCTGAATCACTGAGGTATTTGACAAAGATCACTTTAAAGGGTTACACTCTGGGGTCCCAAATTCCATTTTTAAAAACAAGGCCCTATTGAACCTAATCAATGGGGTTTCTGTGATCCAACACCCCCACCACCCCCCCCAGCAACTTTAATTAACAGCTTTTGGGCAACTTTAAATGTTCTTATGTAGTTTTTCTAGCTATAGCTGTGAAGTACTGTAGGAGAGCATGAAAACATACCTATGCAGGTCTTTATGCCTCCCTCTTCATGAGTGGCTGCAAACCATTCCATTGCACTTGGGTCATGGACGGCATTTGTTTCTACAAACCCAGCTAGAGGACCAGACATGTGCAGCTGTGCTTGCTGGCAGTCAGGGAGGTTCAGCTCCAGGTCTATGTGGGGAAAACCTAGGGCCAGATCTGGTAGCACCAAAGCATCTCAGGATGATGGCAAAGGTTTCATCTTCAAGGGTGTAACATGGCTGCTCAAGGCCAGCCTGCAGACACCAGCTTTCACCAGCTGTGAGTCTGGAAGGAGCAGGTTCAGTTCTTGTACCAAGGCAGGCCAAGAGTCTCCTTTTGTTTGTTTAGTTTTGAAGAAGAGTTTTCTGTGCTACATGTACAGGACTGGTGGTTTGGTTGCTTTTTTTCCAGGTTAAACTATCATATCCATTTCCTTTTTTAAATTTTTTCCTGGTGTTCTCTGACTGAGGAATGGAGCCACCCTGCCAGGACAGAGAGATTTGGCCAGCATGCCAAAACTGCAATTACAGCTAAATGAAAAAATGAGAAAGAAATGTATTTTATTCATTTCAGCTGTTATGTCTTAATGCAAAGAAATCACTTTGCACAGTTCTGTAACTGACACCAATTTCTAATCTCCAATACTATTAACTTCTAAATCTCCGTTATAGAGACTATTGGCAGTATACCAGAGTCTAATGCAGCTAAAGGGACTTAGTTTAAGCTGGTGTTTTCATTTTTCTGAAATGTTGAAAAAAAAAATCGTTAAACTATTTTGTTAATTGCTGATAACATTTTGGTTAGTTTGATTTCCTCTTTTGGCTGCAATAGACAAATTCCTGGAGCATGACATGACTTTGCCTTTGGGACAAACAAAACCAAAGACCCACCTCCACCCCAGAAAAAACAAAACAAAACAAAATAAAACAAAACACACACCCCCCCAAAAAACCCCATACCAAACAAACCACACACACACAAAAAACCCCCACATTTTTTGAAATGACAAAATGCATTGTTACAGGATAAGTGACTGGTTAGCTCCAGGATTGTGCTGTATGACTCTCAATTTAAAAACCCTATGAACTGAAATGAGATATTGAATAGCTTCAGGGAAAGGACATGATTAAGGAGCAACACCTATGTGAAAATTTGATTGTTCTATCTCATCTGAATTGCAACAGATTTCTGATAACTGAGAAATACACTCACACAAGCTAAGAAACCTTAAAACATTTCTTTCCCCCACCACTTCACTCCAGTGGTACTGGAAAACCAATTCAAGTCTCAGCTGTGCTGAAATAAGTATTAACTAACAACAACCTTGACAGAAATATTTCTACACATCAGTGACAGGCTTTGACTGAGGCTGACACCTTGACATCAAGACATCATCATTCCAAGGGAAACTGCTCAGCTGTCTTCTGCTTGACTTTAGTGATGCCCTAAACCAGTCTGAGCATCACTTCTCTGCTGCAAGATTTAACTGAGCTTAAACAGATAATGGTGAGTTGTGCCAAGTGGGCCAGTGGAAGTAATTATCAGATTTAGGTATTCTGGAATCCTGGACAGAATTTCTTAGGCACAGGAAATTAATTATAGCAGAATATATTTAGACCCAAAAATTATTGGCAGTGAGGAAGAGAAGAACAATGCAGCCTTGGTTACATGCTGAGGAGTTTTGGCTGATTTTCTGTGTTACCATTTTAGTCTGTGTGTGGCTATTTAATTTTTGTTCCTCAAGAGAGAAGAAGTTCTAACACCATCTAAGTCAGAGCTTGGAGAACATTTTAGATTTCGTGTCCAAAGAACAGTTGGGTTCACAGAGGTCTGAACTAGGGGAGAATATCAAGAAAGCATGGGTTGTTCTTACTGGAGTATAGGATCCTCCATGAGTGGGAGTTTTTTGCGATATTAAAACAGGTTATAAAATCCTCTTCTGCTGGCATGGAACTTGCAGCCTAGCTGTACCTGTGTCCCAATATCTTTTAATAAATTCAGTGTTCATGAAAAATTCTTGAGTTTGAAGCTATAGAGACCAAGGCCTGGATTCACCTCACCTAATTTTATAGATTTTCATAAGAGCTCTTGCCAAGGAGTGAAGACATCCAAGGCTCCTTCCGTAATCCCCACAGACAGATTGGCACACCCTTTCCTTTCATAGGCAGTCACCCCCTTACAGAGCTTCCATTGAGAAGTTGGTCTCCTGCAAGGTTTATTACTTAGGTACTAAACCCAAGAGCCTAAAATGGGTGCAATGAGCACAAGCCTTGGCCATCTGCAAGTGTAGATGGACAGAGGAGCACATGTACCAGGTGACCCAACAGACAAGTATTTTCACCGTGGTAGTCGAGGGCTAGCAGGGCTAGCAATGTCGATCAAACTGCATATCCTTGACATGCTCTGAAAGAAGGTAAGATTGCATGATTCATTTACCAGATGTAACAAATGGATCTCAGATGGTAATTTTCTACTGTAAGTACTGGCATCTTGAGCAAAATATTATCCAAAAGAAAAGTCTCTGTATGCCATTATCAGCCCCCTAAGCCTGATGCCTTACCAGCTGTGACATCATTAGCTGCACATCTGTCTCTGAACTGGAGATAGTTTTCTGGTCTAACTCTTATCTCACATCCACTCTGAATAAGCTCTGAATAAAGGACACTTGTTAAAGTTCAACTGTAGCAGGGGTTGCAACAAGGGTTTAGAGATGGCAGATGGGCAGGCCTAAGCCTCTATCACTGACTACAGAGATATATGGCCTATTATCTCTTTATTGCTCATGTGATACTTTTGATAAGATGAATGTAAGTTTCTGGCAGACATACAGAGTGAAATCTATACTCAAGGAATGCATATAAGTCAACTTCTACTTAAGCCTTAAATGATGGGTATATGTATAATAGTAGCCAGTGAAGTAGCACTGAGAAAATGTGAGGTTTTTCAGTCAACTGGCCTACAAGGAGAGAGGAAGGGAAGAGGAAAAGCAACTTGAAATTGATCTGAAACAAATATTTTAAGGAATTTTAAACAAATCAGTATTTTTTCCCCTTGCATTTTACTAAAGAGTAAGACTCCAAAAAAAAGGTGAAAAGGATGAAAAGATGGCTCATTGCATTAACTTAGCAGTTTATTGAGAGGTCTATAATCACACATAAATTCCCCCTATTAGTCCTAAGCAACAGAAATTGCATACCCCTGATTATAAGGCTGAGAGGTATCTGTGTGTCTGCGTCTGCATTCAGCTCCATTGAAACTTTGCTGAAAAAAATATGCCGTCCCACAACAAAAGCATGTGAGGTTGAGCTGGAAAAAATATGGGCCTTTTTTTACCTTGAGCTAGATTGTATGGTGGCAAACAGAAGAAAGAAAAAGAAAGAAGAAAGAAAGAAAGAAAGAAAGAAAGGAAGAAAGAAAGGAAGAAAGAAAGGAAGAAAGAAAGAAAGAAAGAAAGAAAGAAAGAAAGAAAGAAAGAAAGAAAGAAAGAAAGAAAGAA
>JAAGNO010015544.1:3515-14220 GCA_033439905.1 Ceryle rudis
AAATGACTGGCAATTTTGTGCAGACTTTGCAGATGAAAGGAAATATATTTGCTTCTGAAGTAGCTGAAATAGTCTTTCAAATACTGCCCTGGACTTATGATGTATATAGTACTGAAAGAAGACCTAAGGAAAATGTAGAAAACCTATGTATAAGACATCTAGAATGTCAAAGAAAGGGAAAGGTGTGGGGCTAGAAAATCACTGGGAGAGGAGATAACACATAATAAACCTTGGGCAACAGGCTAACTGTAAAAGGATAGTGGATGCTGAAGAAGAACAATTAAGACCTCCTGAATAAATGTTAAAAGGAGTCAATTACATGAATCCAGGTGTATCCCTAAGACTTCATATTTACTGAGATACTGGCAAAAGGCTAACTGTGAGTTTAAGAAGTTTTGTGCTTGAATAGAAAAGTAGGCAGGGGTTTGCATTATGTGCCACTCTAGGGATATAATTGGAAATGAGAACCTGTCTACGGATATAGACTTAACTCACTTTATGGCCTCAGTTGCTGCTTCTGGCTTATGTCCCATTCATTCTTTGGAAATTAGATCAGGCTGTTTGGACTAGTTGAAGTAGAGAATAATTTACTATGCCTATACTAACATGACCACTTTTAAATAAGCTAAGTACTCTGCCTTATAGATCAGTTTACCCTAGCTATCTAGACTTTTGTTGAACAGTGTAATTGCTCTCCTGGCATTTAAGGTTTTTGGTTAAGGTGATAATGTTTTTCCATGCATCCTGTCTCTTGACTTCTTCCTCTGTCTGGAGTTCTGTTTCTTTCCTACACAGTCTTCTAGTGATGCCATCAGTGCTGGTTGTAGATAACTTGAATTAGCTGCACAGTGAAATCACAGTGGACACTAAATTTGGAAATGTTGGAATAAACCAGCCTGTATAATACTTGCTACCTTAGAGGGTGTAGATGAAACAGGATGGATATATTTGTAGATTTGATTTAACCTGTTTCTGAGTCACTGAGGAATTAAGCGATAATATATCATAGATAGAATCAGCAGAAAATTACTGTACTATCATGAGGCAGAGGAAGAAATATGCAGCTGAGGGAACTCACAGAATCTCCCAAAACCAAGATACTCATATGATGTAGTAACTTAGCAAATGTGAAGTGAGATGGATGTTTGCCTAAATTTCCCTTCCGGCAATTGTGTTAGGGAGAAACCAGCAGTGCTTCCAATAAGGAATAAAAGACACAAGTTCAAGGCAAGATAGTCAGTGCATAGATAACTGTTGCTGGAAGGGATGGTAATGGAAAGGGGAATGTTCCAAGGCTTAAACTCATGACCTCAGGCTCTCATATGAACTATGTCACCTCATGGTACTCTAAGATCCTAAAAAACTGCAAAGAATGAAGTGGGAATTCATGATTTTTTAAAAATAATAAGTAAATATTAGGTTAGATGAATAGGGGGAAAAATGACTGCTGAGTCGTGAGACTGTCAAATTTATTAAGTTTTATTATTTAAATCTACATAGAAGTTTTCCTGAAGAGGTCATGCTGATGCCTCAGTTCTTTCACATAAAATGAGCAATGTCATTTGCCTTGTCTCTGAGGTGTTACATAGTGCATAATAAAATCATGCAAACAAAATGTTTTTTCTGAGATCACCTTAAAAAGCATACATATGATAAAAAAAAATACATACACCTTTGTGATGATTTAGTAGAGGGCAGTTTTTTGATTTCCACCACTTCATCACAGCAAAAAAACAGAGCTGAAATATTGCCTCACAATATGCCACTCTGCTAGAAAGCTACAGGAGTACTCTTGTTTTTGCATCCTTCTCAGCAGGGATGGTATGAAACTGAAGTGCAAGATATTAATCAAATTAATTTCTTATGGCAGTTTAGTGTGTCTTTCAGCCTGTATAATTTGTATTGCTCCTTCAGTATGGGCAATGAGTTTAATGTGTAAAGGCATTTGAAATATCTTTATTTACCGTATGTGTTAATTATAGTCAGTTTATGCAATGTGGTGTATTTTCTGTCATAAATTTAACATTGTGCCCTGGCAGGCAAAACACTAACAGTCTGGGAAGTTATGTTACCATTCTATTACTGTGGTTTTCTATGCTACTGCTTCTTCTGTAATCATAAAGAGTCCAAGCTTATAGAAGGAGAGCAAAATATGGCATCCATGTGTAGTTTTTTTACTCTTGATGACTAACAATCATTGCCAGAAAACAAAATATAGAAAATTATCTCTGCAGAAAAAAACCCATTGCCTTAATTTCTCTTTTTCTTTGTTTCTATTTTGTGCAAATAATCTATTTTTAATAAGATCCCATTCATTATACAACTGGCATTTTACAGTGATCAAATTTCAGGCTCTGATTTACTCTGCCTATTAACTGGGATTTGAAAGTTTCATTCTGTCTTCAAAACTATTACGACACTTTAACTTTTTATTTTTGTTTTCCTGGTTGTGTGAACCAGTACATGCAGGATGCAGGAACAACCACTAAACAATGCGTGAAATGCAAAGAGTAAATTTATTCTTGTTACATTGTTACGCAGATTAAGGGATCTCTGCCATAGCACCCAGGAGGAGGCATGCAATCATGGACATAGGCATCATGGAACTCAGTCCTTGGTAGAGAGTGAAAAAGCCTCTGAACATGCTGCTTTCTGCTGTATATCAAGTATTCTTCCAGCTTACTTAGACCATTCCTGTAGCAGAGCAGGAATCTTGAGCATGTTTGACAAGGTGCCTCTGACTCTTTCACAGACCTATGTTATCTAAGCACAGATACTTGTCAAACACACAAAGCTGAGCAACAATTGGTTTTATATATGCTTTTTTTGACACTTCAGCTGAAAGTTTCTTGAGCTTGTTTACAATCTTTCTTGCCAGTCTTCCATTATTTTCCAACACTGATACTGTCTTTCTTGTTAGAAGAAAATCCTTAGGAATCCTCAAATTTCAGACTCTGGCTCTGTAACTGTGAGTGCTATCACCATTTCGATGTTTTCAGTCATTTTATAGGAAACAGAAATATTCTTGGATGTTCAGGTCTCTAGCTAGTCATGATCAAAAGGCAAGCTACCTTGAATTAATAAAATTAAAAGTTGTTCCCAAGAAAAAGCCAAAGAACTAGTGGGGTTTTTTTAAGGGCTTGAACACCTGGAAGACATTTTGTATAAATGAAGTACAACCACCCTGATAGAAGCCCTCTATTTTATCTTGGTTTTTCTTTCAGTGATGATAGTTAATACAGCATTTCAGAGCTCATTTTTTAAAAAAGAAATGTCAGAATCTTTTTCTTTTGTAAATGATTTTATGACTCCTTTCCTTCTACCTTTACACTACAAAATGGTTATTCATTTTATATAATGTTTAGTTATTAGTGCAAAACAATGATTTGTGAAAAGTCAAATATTAAATTGGATTTTGTTTTGTCTAACTAAACAAAAGACGTGATTTTCTTCAAACATGATCTTGTCTCAGATGCATTTCTTTTTGATTAACTTATTCTTCATTCAGATAATCTAGACATTAATACCTTACTGCTTCTTTGAGTACATCGCTAACATCTACTGAAACAGAGAAAAACTTCCATTGTCTCCGTATTATTTTTTTTAAATATTAATCCTGAAAAGTAATGATAATAGCTAATTGTCAGTGTAAACCATATAAATGGTAAGCACTCTGAAATGCTTTGGCCTAAACAACTAGGAATAGTTATGTCTTGTTGAACTGATATAAAAAATAATTATTAAAGTAGAAACATTAACTTCTTGCTAGACATATCTAAATAATACAATCTGTACAGCTTTAAAAAGGAAGGAAAGAAAAACCAGAATTTATTTCATCTGAATGGGAAATTTGAATTGTGGGATTCTTTGATCTAAGTTTTTATGATCCTGACCCATAAACTTTCTCCTGCCTTTGTAAGCTCCTTATGAAAACAGTAAACAAATAAAATATATTAGTACTACAAATGTTGAAAACATTGTACAGATTCTTACCACTGAAAAACTCCCAGAAACTTCACTGATGTTCATATTTCAGTTTGAAGAGCATTTACCGCCTCCTAAAACATGAGGGCAAAAAATAGAATCAGTTACTAAGCATGTGTTCTTTAGGTGAGTACATATCAGCCCATTTACTGATGAAGCAGAGGGCTGAACAAAAAATTATAGGTGATCATGAAATTTATATGCTAAGGGATGTACACAATGTGTCCAAATTAAAAATTCTTCCTTGCATTTTCTATCTTTTCAGTTTTCATTTCCAGTCTTTGCAATATAGTTACAACTGTGCTCCATGGTAGTAATATTTAACGTTATTTATGCACTTTGTTTTTTGTGCTCTAACACACCTTAGTTTTGGAAGTTCCTGTTAATTATGTTGAGCTTGGAGGTGTCATATAATGTAAAAATTTCCCCCTGTGTTCAAAAGGATTAAGAATTCTTTGTCTTGTAATTCTTTTTGAGTGGTTCAATTCTTTTACAAGACTCAAGCACAGTGCAGCTAAAGCAAAAATTGTATATCTGTGCAGTCTTTCTCTCATTAGATGCTGCAGGTACTGTATGCAATATTATCATAAATTTAAATAACATATCAAAACACATTGACTAAAAGTATTACATCATAGGTGTTTTCTCTCACATCCTTTGAACTGCTCTAAAGCAATTTGGTCTAGCCCTAACTTTTCACAGTATCCCATAATGAAGTTGACTAATAGAGAAAAAGAATAATGTCATAACAAACTTGCATTGGAATATTAATAATAATAAAAGTTATGTTAGTCTGGGTCAATAATTTATTTCTCATTAAATCTAATAAGAATTCATTTTAATTCTTTTGAATTCTTCCCTTTCACATATCTTGAGTTTTGTATTGTCCAACTAATTTTGTTATTTGTGAACAAGTAAATGCTTGACCAAATTAATTGTTGCCATGCTGCAGATGTCTTGCTCTTGCTTTTCTTGTTATTATAAGTGATTATTTAGAGTTAATAAAATGGAAAACATCTGTAAAGAAAAGGTGTATAATAAAAAACGTTGTCCCTAGCCTAAAATACCTTAAAGCAGTGATATTCTCCCCTATATGAAACTCCTATCTTTGGGAATTCTCAGCTTTTACAAATTAGATATATATAATCTAGACATATACCATGCCCATGTAGTATATAGCCTCTTGTCATAGGAAAAAGAGAGATACTCTGAAATCAAGCTACCTATTCAAAAATTTAATTTAATCTATTTTAGTTTAATTTGTAAATAGTCTTTTCTCTATTACTGGTTTATCATACTAGCCAAGTATCACACAAACCTTTATCAAACATTCCTTATAATACCAACAAGTAAGGAAATACAAATCCCTCTGGTTTAGACATGAGCTGCAAATCACTACATTATTGATTTTTGTAATATGTCCAAAGTCTCTGAAATGATAAGCAGAACTTTTATCACCATGGCTTGTAACCCTACTCCTTTCACTTAGCTGATTTAATTACATTACAAATGCATAATGAAGATATATTTGGTTTATATGCCAAGATTTTGGTAGTGGGCATAGCTATGGGAGTGACTTCTGTGAGAACATGCCAGAAGCTTCCCCTATGTCCAATAGATCCAGTGCCAGATGAATCCAAGACAGATCCACCACTGGCCAAGTCTGAGCCAGTCAGTGATGGTGGTTGTATATCTGTTTTACAAAGAGTGTTGTGCAAGAGCAGCTGAAAGAAGAATAAGAATATGTGACAGAAGCAACCATACAGACATAAAGGTCAATGAAGACAGAGGTGGAGGAAGTGCTAGAGGTGCTGTAGCAGAGATTTCCCTGCAGCTCATGGAGGTCTATGATGGAGCAGATATTCACGTTGTTGAGGACCTCATGCTGGAGTAGGTTTATACACCCTGAACAAATGTGTAAACCTGTTGAGAACCCACAGTGGAGCAGTATCCTGGGAGGACATATAGCCTTGTGAAGAGCCCATGATGGAGCATGTTCTCTGGCAGGTTTTGACTTGTGATCCCATCAAGGACCCATGCTGGCGTGGTCCTGGGGGACTGCACCTCATGGAAGGATACATGTTGGAGAAGTTCTCGAAGAACTTTAGATGATGGGAAGGACTCATTATGCAACAGTTTGTGCAAGACTGTTTCCCATGAGTAAGACCCCACACTGAAAACAGGATGAGCGTGAAGCAGAAGGAGCAGCAAAGTGTTATGAACTGACCTCAATCCCCCTTCCCCATCCCCCTGTGCCACGTGAGGGGATAAGGTGGAAGAGTTGAGAGTCATGCTCAACCTGGGAAGAAGGAAGGGTAGCAGAAAGGGTTTTTACATTTGTTCTTATTTCTCATTATTGCACTCTCCTTTTAATTTGCAATAAATTAATTTCTCCAAGCTGAGTTTGTTTTGTCTGTGATGGTAATTGGTGAGTGATCTTGCTGTCCTTATTCTGACTCATGAGCTTTTTCTTGTGTTTTTTTTCCCCTTTCTTGTTGATGAGGGGGAGTGATAGAGTGGCTTGGTGAGCATCTGGCATCAAATCACCTAACCTCTGTTCTTAGGACTCGCTGAACATTGTTTCCTACCATATGTATGGTATTTCTAGGGCCATCATCTACCTTCGGTCATTTACAGTCAGGAGATATTCCTGGCCTTGATACAGAATGGCATACATATAGAGAAAAAAGTTGGTTATGTTTATCACCTGTCCTAGATGGTCCCTGTACAGAGTTTCTCTGATGCCTGTTCTCTCTTCTCAGAAAAGAGCAACTCTGCTGAACACAGACTAAGAAGTTTTCCTTTGTGGTTTTCGTAGGTTTTTATTTGAGTATCATTGGAATCACACCATGTGACCCTAATATCACTAACGTATGGTATGAGCCCCAGCACATTGTTGCTAGATTACATGTATTACTTCTTATCTAGCTAGCAACACAAGGCAGACATAAGTCTGCTGGGGACAGTCTCTGATGGACAAAAAGTACAAATGTGCGGAGCAGATGGAATAGGCAGATGCTCCGTCATGCAGGGAATGGCCATTGTCTCTGTCAAGCTCAACAAACTTTATGGGACTATATTCCATACACTGCTGAGCACAGAACCAGGGCTCACACTTCTTTCTCCAGACACTGGTGGCAGAGACTTCATCGAAAATATATCTGTATAGACATCTTTGAGCAGCTGAACAGTTTGCCCCAGCTTTGAGAATTTAACTTTGATTTTTCTTACATAACCCACAATAAAAACACAAAAATAAAACCAAACCAAACAAACAAAAAACACATACACACAGAAAAAAAACAACCAACCAAAAAAAAATTAGAAAACCAAACTACAAAACAAACAGATAATATACTTATAATTGTAAAAAGACTACACAGCTCACAAATGATGTGTAAGATGACTTACTGAAATCCTTTTCAGCCCTTTTTCTATGATTGTATGACTTCTTGGCTCCTGATGTCTCTGAGGATTTAAATAAGTCTCTAAGGGCTTTAATGTTTGAATGGTGTCCCTCATTAAATATTTAACAGACCAATGCTTGCTTTGTTTTCTTTTTTTTTTTCAGTTAATTTCATTATTGTATTGTCTTAATTAGTTTAACTGGAAGGTTAAAATAAAGCTAAAATATCTACATAATGGCAAAATTTAGATTAATAGAAAAGTTTTTGTTATTTCTGAAGATATTCTTCCTGGATTTTTAATTGTATCTAATGAAAACCAATATTTTTGACACTTGCTGCCCAGTGAGTAGTAAGTAAGATTACAGAATTACAAGTTAAAGTAGAACATAGTTTTTGGATTATTTTCTTCATATGTGTCATAACATGTTTGGTATAGAACTGATAGGCTTATAACTTACATTGAGACAGACTTAAATTAAACAATGAACATTTGAATGAAAATACAATTTAACTAATGTAGCTGATACCAAGCAAATTCTTTGTTGATAAGCACTTCACTTGTACAGAGAGGTAGGCTACAGTCCAATTACATGAAATATTAAATAGAGATAGGGATTTAATTTGAAATTATTTGTAGACATTAAGACAGATACTTTCAATACAAAAATTGAATCAATGGCCTCGTTAATCTAGCCCATGCAAAACTATCTAAGTAACAGGAAACAAAACACAGGACATGAAATGAAATGAAATGAAATGAAATGAAATGAAATGAAATGAAATGAAATGAAATGAAATGAAATGAAATGAAAAACAGAATGAAAACTCTTTCTTCTCTTTAAAGAATGTGATTGCTCAGAGCCAGTTGGATACATCGTCAGGCAGTTTTTTGTAGCTCCTGTATGTGCTTTATCAGTGCTCTGGATATAGTACTTCAATCTCTAGAGCTGTTAATTTCACTTCTTTTATTCTTAAGAACTAAAATGAAGAGAAAATGCCATTTTCCTAAAACAACTAAAATACGGTATTGTTCTTAATGACATTGTAGAGTAGCTGGAGATATAATGAACCTTTTCTGCTCCTAGAAGAGCTCACTTTTCATGAAAGTGCATTCCAGTGAAATAGAAACTCGGAATTAAAAAAAAAAAAAAACCACAAAGGTAAAAACTGTAAAATATGCAAACCAGAAAATGAGACAATTTACTTGAATAACTGAAATTACTTGTAAAAGCAAATGCTGTCAGGCTGAAAGCTACACTTAGGAATGTAAAAATTTTTTCTCCTTTCTTGTTGAATGGGTAATTTCAGTGTCAGTTATGGTTTTCCAAAACTCTTTTAACTGCTCAAATTTTATCCAAAAGCCATATCAGCAAGAGATCCACATGATTTGTGTGGTGATCCCGATTAAACCATTGTACATAATGAAGTTAGGAATCCACAAAGCATTTAACTTGAATATGCACAGTCCCGTACTGTGCTGCCTGGGGCTGTGCATCCAGTGTGGTCTTCAGGCTGTGTTGTGCTCCACAAATAACTTGCCTCCAGGATAAACTCAGGCACCTTAGAGGTGTCTGCAGGCAGCTGTCACTCCGTACCAGTGGTAATGCCACCAGTGTGACCTTGTCTTATCTAAAAGCACAGCAAGAAATTCTTGTAAGAATAAGTGCTAAGGGAGGTGGCGGATGTGGTTGCCAAGCCACTCTCCATCATCTTCCAGCATTCCTGGTTAACCAGGGATGTCCCAGTAGACTGGAGGCTGGCAAATGTGATGCCCATCTTCAAGAAGGGCTGGAAAAAGGATCCTAATAGCTACAGAACTGTCAGTCTCACCTCAGTGCCAGGGAATTTTATGGAACAGATAATCTTGAGAGCCATCATGGAGCGATTAAAGGTCAACCAGGAGATTAGGCCCAGTCAGCATGGGTTCATGAAAGGCAGATTCTACTTGACAAACCTGATCTTGTTCTATGGCAAGGTAACCTGCTTAGTGGAAGAGGGAAGGGCTGTTGATGTAGTCTACCTGGACTTCAGTAAAGCCTTTGACACTGTCCCCCACGACATCCTCATAGATAAGCTGGCTGCCCATGGCTTGGATGGGCATATACTCTGCTGGATGAAACACTGTCTGGATGGCCGGGCCCAAAGAGTTGCAGTCAATGGAATTAAATCCAGTTGGTGGCCAGTCACAACTGGTGTCCCCCAGGGTTCAGTACTCAGGCCTTTCCTGTTTAACATGTTTATCAATATCCTCATGAGGGTATTGAACACAACCCCAGTAAGTTCACAGATGACACCAAGCTGGGAGGGAGTTTTGATCTGCTGGAGGGTAGTAAGGCCCTACAGAGTGACCTGGACAGACTGGATCAATGGGCTGAGACTAATTTTATGAGTTTCAGTAGGGTCAAGTGTCAGGTCCTGCATTTTGGTCACAACAACCCCAGACAACACTACAGGCTTGGGGAAGAGTGGCTGGAAAGCTGCCTGGCAGAAAAGGATGTTGTTGTATTGATTGACAGTCAGCTGAATATGAGCCAGCAGTGTGCCCAGGTGGCCATGAAGGTCAATGGCATCCTGGTTTGTATCAGAAACTGTGTGACCAGCAGGAATAGGGAAGTAATCCTGCCCCTATACTCGGCACTGGTGAGGCCCCACTTGAAGTACTGTGTTCAGTTTTGGGCACCTCAATATAAAAAGGACATTGAGGTGCTGGAACAGGTCCAAAGGAGGGCAACAAGGCTGGTGAAGGGTTAGGAAAACATATCCTATGAGGAGCAACTGAGGGAGCTGGGGCTGTTTAGCCTGGGGAAGAGGAGGCTGAGGGGATACCTTATTGCTCTCTACAAATACCTGAAAGGAGGCTGTATGGAGAGCGGGGCTGGTCTCTTCTCCCCGGTCACAGGTGACAGGACAAGGGGAAATGGCATAAAGTTGCCCCAGGGCAAGTTTAGTTTGGATATCAGGAAAAACTTCTTTACAGAAAGGGTTGTAAAGCACTATAACAGGCTCCCCAGGAAAGTGGTTGAGTCACTATCCCTGAATGTGTACTGAGTGAACTGGCAGATGTAGTTGTAAAGCCACTCTCAATAATATTTGAGAAGTCATGGCAGTCAGGCGAAGTCCTTAGTAATTGAAAGAAAGGACATGTTACACCTATATTCAAAAAGGGTGAAAAGGAGGACCCTGGGAACTACCGACCCGTCAGCCTCACCTCTGTGCCTGGGAAGATCATAGAGCAGCTTTCTCCTAGAAGGCCTGATAAGGCACATGGAGGACAGGGAGGTGATCAAGGACAGCCAGCATGGCTTCACTAAGGG
>JAAGNO010015545.1:0-37506 GCA_033439905.1 Ceryle rudis
CTATAGGAAATTGCATGTAGAGAGACACTCACTGGCTTTATACCAGTGGATGTCTTTCTCCTCCCATGTACAACAAATTGCTTAGATGCAGAGGCTGCATTCACAGCGAAGGGTCACAGTGTCTCATGAATTGAGTGCCTCTGTCTCTGCTGTTGACTCCACATTCACCTCGTCACCTCCTGATAGAGTCACAGAATGGTAGGGGTTGGAAGGGACCCTGGAGATCATTGAGTCCAACCTCCCTGCCAGAACACCTAGGACAAAGATACATAGCCCAGATTCCTATAGGAGATGCATGGTTGCTGTAGGCTCCTCTGTTAGACAGTGAAGAAAACCATGCAGCTTCAGGAAGGAAACCAGAGCTTACAAGGACTGAGGCCATCTTCAGTGATGCTCAGCTCATGCAGTGACTGCATAGGCATCCTAGAGTGGCACAGGATCCTAGGACTTAGCTGCTTCAAGTACATCCTTTGGTGAGATAAATCTGAGCTTAAATTCACTTGTATTTTAGGAAATATATGTAAGTACCTGGATATGTGTGTTTTTGTTTCAAGACCCAAAGTGTCACAGCTGTGGTCAGAGAGAAACACATCCCTTGGTTTCTTGGAGGCACCCTGAATAGCAAGGAGAGATTTACTTTGGGTTGAGCAAGCGTTTGGCACCTGCAGGGGAGTAAGGTTGTTCAAAGAGTATCTGCTGTCACTCAGCATTTTGAGAAAATACTAAATTCAAAACCAGGCCAGATATCTGGACTGAATGAAGAAGTGCATCACGGTGTTTAGCATCTCTTCAGCTAATGAAACTTGCTTTGCCTTAACTGTATTACAGAAGTTCTCATATTTTAAAAATTGCAGATATATATTAAGATTCCAGTATGGAACATGCTGACAGAGTTATTAGCTACATTGAATATAAACTAATTTCACTCATGTAGTTTTAGATTTTAAAGGTAATTCCTAACACATGTCCCACTTAGAAGAGAAAAATACAACCGTACAATTTCTCTTAAAGTAATTTACATAAATCTAATTCCACAGTTTCTCACAACAGCTCTGTGTGCCTGCCAACACGATTTTAGAATGTAGTAATAACCTTAATGGCCAAGAATCTATATTAAATAGGTATTGCAATGGGTAATATATTCTGAAATTTTACATAGAAGAAGTCTGCATTTTGTTATTTCCTAATATTCAAAATTAGAATTGAAGGCATTCTGGAAAAGACTTTCCTAGAATATAAGCAAGAAGGTTGCTACACATCTCATATAGGTATCTGAGCTATGAGTGAGGAGACAGGGGAGGTGAACGTGGAGCTAAGAGCAGAGACAGAGGTACTCAATATGTGTGACATCGTCACTCCTCACTGTGTATACAGCCTCTGCTTCTAAGCAATTTGTGCTCATGTGCATAAAATGCTCTTCCACTCCTGCAGCGTGGGTTCAGCAGGCATGAACTGTGCTGTCTGTGCAGAAGCTCCTTTCTGATGCCCAAGGGGTCAAGGAAAGCTGAACAAGATGCAATTTTCTCCACACAGTTCCTGGTGAGTAGAAGGGTTCTTTTGGGGTATGGGACAGGATGCTCTGCCCAGTCTGGCACTGGGCACAGGGAAGTCTTTCCCTTGCTGGACCTGCCTGGAGGTCCTCGGGGCCATTGTCGGGCACTTCAGAGTGTTTCCAGAAAGTTTACAGCTGCTGAAAAACTGCTAAACATGCTTGTGATCTGAACCTGTTGCTAGTGTGCCTGTGTCAGGGCTGCTGGCTGTGAAGAGCATCACTGGTAGTTGCAGGAGGGGGTCTAACAGCTAATAGCTGCTCTTCTGCTGCTAGTGGTCAGGGCAGACTGAAAGCCTTGGTAAGCACTATCTGGAAGCATGACTTTGCAGCCTGGGCCATCTGAGACTGTTCCTTACAGAACAAGACAGTACCTGTAAAACCAAATATTTAAATATATTTGCATCTCTGCACACAGCACACATGCACATGCACTCTGATGAAAGAAAAAAATGACAAAGATTTAAATGCTTGGCCTCACTTGTCTTGAAAGATGACTAAATGTAGAAGGTGCCACAGCAGGCATCTCATCATGGCATCTCAATAAGCATCACAGCAGACATCTCACCAGGTATCACCCCAGTAGGTAACACCGCAGGCATGCTACCAGTGCATCTCAGCAGGCATCTCACCGAACATCACATCATCTCACCAAGATGTGAGGAACCACAATGGGCTGGCGCTTCGCTGCCAGCCCTGCTTTTGAGCCTGGGGGAGGGCAGATGGATGAGGAAGGCAAGGCCACTGTGTGGGCAGAAGCAGGTAGTGTGGGTGGCTGATCTCCCACTAGGTTAGCCAGAGTGGGACAATGAAGGGTTCAGGAAGGGAGAAGCAGCAGACTCTGAGAGCATCCAATTGCTCTTTTTTTGGCAAGAGTAGGTGAAGAGTCCTGAAGGTATCGTGTCTGGTTCCCAGTTGACTTTTAAGGAGCTTTATGTATGTTTAGTCCAAAAATGATAAAAAATGGTTTTCCTTCCATAAACTATATATATCGTGTCCACAAAAAGACAGTTTTCATAGTGAAATTGAACGTCTGGCCGAACAAGAATGTGACCTTGGGTGGCCCATGCCTACCAGCAATGGGAAGAGAAATCCTGTGACAGCACTATGTACAGGAATGGTATTTCCCTGGGGCTTGTCTCTCTCAGAAAAAAGGAGAAAAAAAGAACTGGTGCAGATAAATGACCATTCACTTTTCTCAAATGCTTCCTTTGCAGAATCTGGCTGGCTTGTGAACACCCCATGCCCACCAACAGGGGGATGGGGCAACCATGGGGAGTCAAGCCTGGAGCTGCCCAACTGGCTTCTCTGTCTACTGAAGGAAGTAACTTCATACCATAAAAATTATTTTCAGAAATCTCTCTGGAATCTTAAGGCTGCCAACATAGTCTTTCTCCAACTCTTTCATGCATTAGAGAGGGAAAAATATTTGGTTTTATATTTAAAATGAGGAGTAATCTGTTCTCTGAATTAGGACAACTGAGGACTTTGTATGCCTGGTGTAGCACAGCATCAGGAATGGTGATATTTAAATTCACTTTCTGGTGTCCAGGGGCAAATCCCTCCCTAATGCTCTAAGACATGTGGCATAAATAGACCACGCCGTACTCTGCAGGCACACACATTTAACTTCTGGGTTCCTTTTCAAGGTCACTTCTCCACTTACAGATTTTTTTTACTGTCTGTTTACAAGAGATTTCAAATAGTTCTTTAAGAAATAGTTTCATTGCATCAGAGGAGTATTTTTGATACATAATATGAATGTTGGATTACTAAAAATATATTATGCTGAACCTTTTTCTGAGCTCATTTTGTTGTTAATCTTGATACCAAAGTGATCTTGGTAAGGAAATAGGCAATGGCACAGATGGTTTGGAAAATGAACCATAATGTCTATGTACTGCAGCATAGGAACAAATGAATACTTAAAAACACACTGACACATGGGCTGGAAAGGGAGGAAATGCTCCAGGCCTTGATCTGGGCTCAGTTTTTACAACTCAAGAGAGTCATTTTATTCAAGCTGTCTCCCTAACAGAGTTACCTGAAGGAGGATTCCGCTCAGGCAGTGGCTGCATTGCAGATTTGGCTCCTAAAAGACATAATTTCTAATGATGAACTAGGGCTAAGCCTTTTTTTTTGCAGGGATTTTATACATTTCCAGTCCAGTCTTGCTGGACACCACACAGTTTCTGTCTAAACTGTTTCCACATTGAAAGCACAGTGTTTGGCTGTGCAAATGCAGCACTAAGTAACACTTACTGTGGTTTGAATTGTATGTACTATAAGCATTGCTATTCAAGTGATGAATCCAAGGAGCTAAAAAAATCATGTCACACATTTCAAATGCCAGTATTTTGTGGATTTCCTGTTTATATTTCAAATATTAGGAGGCTAACAAGTTGATAATTTCATTAACAGATTGTTCGGGTGATCATTGAGTATTTGTCCACCTCTGCTGTTTTTGCAGTAGCAGTTTTCCCTATTTGACAATCTCTCTCTGTTTTAGACACATGCTGGGCCAAGTTCTTTCCCCAACTCTTATCCACGCTGTGGTTATAGGAGAACTGAGCCATATGTGACTGTGAGTCTAAACAGTGGCCTGTGAACAGCCGACATGCTCTTAAACAGTAAGAAAAAGTTCTGGAAATTATTTTCAGGAAGAAGTGAAGGGAAAAGAATCAAGCGAGTTAGTTTATTTGGGGGTGGGAAGAACTGTCAAGGCCAAGGAATACATGTCTTTATTAATGTATCAATAAGACAACCCTCAATATTCAAATTTATTTAAGTTCTTAGTATCTCATCGTACCCGGTTGGATCAGAAATTCCTTAAATCTGTGTGGTGGGGCTGTTAAACACGCATACACCATGCAAGAGTGATACTTGCACTTGTGTACTTTCTTTTAAAATTATTTCCAAAAGAATTCCTTTCAAAATAAGTAAATTAAATTCAAAATAAGAGTGAGTGGGAGTTTTAACAGGATAAAACTGGGTTTGATTCAAGATTTTAATTCCCTGATAACATTGTGAAACAATATTTTGTAGATCAAGGAAAGCTATGGGATCTTCAAGCATCAGTGTCCAATACTTTACATTTTTATTGAAAGAACCTACTTGTACAGCAAACAGCTAACTCACATTGGTGGTGAGGACCAGGAGATGAATGTCACCTTGCAATATTTCACCTTTCATTTTACCCATATGTGGCTCTGGACTCTGCCCTGGCAGTCTCCAGAACAGTGTCCAGCAGCATCTGACTTCTAGGGACCCTCACTCCTGCCTGGATTGAGCCCTTGAGCACTTCAGCTGTCGGAAGCTGCATGGGCATGGCAGCTAATATGCTTCTGACAGCAGCTTTCCCCACGCAGTATATTGGCTAATAACAGTAAAAATTCAAAAGCTTTTTTTTAAAAACCACAGAGAATAAATAAAGCAAAAAACTGAATGTGAGAATGGTTTTATTCAGGACAGAATTGAATCCAGCATCTAATTTAGCCAATATACTTTGAATTATATATAGATTTAGCTTTTATTTTTCAGTAGCTTAAAGTTCCTTAAAAGGTCATATTTCATTTTGTGTTAGGACATGCCGTGTTTGCTTTCTGCTCGTGGGTTTTTTTGCACGTACAAGCGCTTAAGGTAAAATGTTTTCTGCTTCCAAAAGCAGCAAGTGTACAGACACTTAATAAAAAACTATTTGCTTCATGTCCATTTCTGGTCAGGAGGAATTTTTCCTCTCTCTATCACACAGCAGGGTAGAGGAATTCAAGGTGATTTCTTTAGGTTTCTGTCTCATATTCTCCAGATAGCAATGAATACCATAATAACAGAAAATATTCTTCATGTTCAGCATCATTCCTGAATGATTTGCCTGTCTAACTCATCATGACAATCTCAGCTGCCTGCTTTGTTTTTATGAGTTCTGGGAAATCGAAACACAAACCAATTTTACTTTAGCAATTGTAACTTCAACCAGACAGGAAATAAAGTGTGTGAGTCCTCCTCCCTTCCCCACCAGGTTTAGAAGAAGTGTGACTGAAGTTGATGGACTTGTGCCTTCATTATAACTACCAAAGTAAACCAGAAGAGCATGAGGCCCATGATAGTTACTCTAAAATGTACAAGAGTGGTCTGGTTTTGACCCTGTTAAACTGAGTATTGATCCAGCTATGTCATGTCAAAGGTTCAGTGCTAAACTGAAAGGTGGATCTGTTTAAAGGTGCAGCATTGTACTGGTTTGATTAAACTGGCACAACCCTGCATGTGCATACCTCTGTCAAGAGTGGCTGTAATATAATTTGAGCATTCACACCAATTTTTAGTTTATTCAGATTTAAAGGGGTTGAAAAGTATAACTTTCAATCTGACCTGGTTTGATTCAAGTAGCCGAGGACATCTGCATGCAGGTCCCAGACAGCAGATGCAGGAGGCTGCACTTCAAGCAGGGCTTTTGCCTGCACGGTCTCTCTGGAGCAGGTCATCTGTTTGCAGCTGAGCTACAAAGCTGCAGCTCCGTGTTTGAAGCTGCCTTTAATGAAGCTCCAAGGGCGAATGGCAGGAAAAACTGGTACGGTCCCAGCAGTAACGGAGCTGTAAATAAGAAGTAATTTCTGAAACTAAGAAAGTGTGAAGTGTCTCTGAATTGAAACTGGAATCACTACAAAGTGCAAGGAAGAGGAGAAAGAGAACAGAATGTGCACATATGTGTGTATGTGAGAGAGACGGAGCGATGCTACAGAAGGAAATGTTGTCTTCCACCCGATCTGTCAGCAGCAGATGACTTCACATTTATTAAAATCCCCTGCTAATAGCAGTCAAGAGAATAGCCACAGTCTTCTACTTGATTCTTTAGAGGTTTGTGGGTGACTTAACTGAAATGTGGTATTTTGGTTGAATGGCAGGCAGAGGAATATTATTTTTCTATCACACCAGTCTCTAGGGATGTGTTTCTCTCTGGAGCTGGCTGCTGCCTTGTGCAGCTGCAGCTACTGTATGGAGCATCCCAACCCATGTTCACCAACATAAGCCTTCCTGAACACAGCAGCAGTAAAAACAGACTGACAAAATACTCAAAGGGGGATCACCCCCTAAGAAAATAAAGTTTGTAGAACACCATCTTTTCCTGGGAAAACCCTCACAGCTCATCAGCACACTTCATCTAGCAGGCACAGGAGGGATATGTGCATGAATAATTTAGCTTTGCAAGTATGTCAGTGGGCACAGGATAGAAATCTACCTAAAGTTTAAGAGACTGAAAGAATTTAGAAGATGCTGATTTTTAAATGCAAGAGGTGTAAACCAAAGCTGACAGTAGGTGCCCCAGCTCCAGCCCTCCTGAAGCACAAGGACTGGGGGGAGTGGCCATTCTTCTACTACACCATTTAGACACACACATATTTATGGGGTTAGATGGGCTCCACCTAAGAGTACTGAGGGAGCTGGCAGAAGTGCTCTCTAAGCCACTTCCCATCATTTATCAGCAGTCCTGGCTAACTAGGGAGGTTCCTATTGACTGGAGGTTAGCAAATGTGACACCCATCTATAAGAAAGACCAGAAGGAGGGTCTGGGTAGCTACAGGCCTGTCAGCCTGATGTTGGTGCCTGGGAAGGTCATGGAGCAGATCATCCTGAGTGCCATCACCTGGCACATCCAAGACAATCAGGTAATCAGGCCCAGTCAGGATGGGTTTATGAAAGGCAGGTCCTGCCTGACTAACTTGATCTCCCTCTACAAGGTGACTTGCTTAGTGGGTGAGGGAAAGGCTGTGAATGTTGTTTACCTAAGACTTTGGTAAAGCCTTTGGCATCATTTCACACAGCATTCTCCTGGAGAAACTGGCTGCTTGTAGCTTAGATGGGTATATGCTTTCCTGGATAAAAATCTGGCTGGGTGGCTGGGCTCAGAGTATTCTGTTGAATGGATTTAAATTCAGTTGGTGGCTGGTCACAAATAGTGTTCCCCAGGGATCAGTTTTGGGGCCTGTCCTCCTTATCAATGATCTGGATGAGGAGATTGAAGGTACCCACAGTAAGTTTGCAGACAACACCAAGTTGGGCAGGAATATCAATATGCTTGAGGGTAGGAAGCTTGTACAGAGGGGTCTGGACAGGATGGACTGATGGGCTAAGCCTAATGGGGTGAGATTCAGGAAAGCCAAGTGCTGGGTCCTGCACTTGGACCACACCCCCCTGCAATGCTACAGGCTTGGGGAAGAGTGTCTGGAAAGTTGCCTGGTGAAAAAGGACCTGGGGATGTTGTTCGACAGCTGGCTGAATGTGAGCCAGCAGTGTGCCCAAGTGGCCAAGAAGGCCAATGGCATCCTGGCTTGTATCAGAAATAGTGTGGCCAGCAGGACTGGGGAAGTGATCGTCCCCCTATATTCAGCACTGGTGAGGCTGCACCTCGAATATTGTATTCAGTTTTGGGCCCCTCACTACCAGAAGGGCACTGAGGGGCTGGAGCATGTCCAAGGCAGGGCAACAAACATGGTGAATGGTCTAGGGCCAAAGTCTTATGAGGAGCAGCTGAGGGAAGTGTGGTTGTTTAGCCTGAGGAAAAGGAGGCTGAGGGGAGACCTTGCTCACTATAACTGCCTGAAAGGGGGTTGTAGCAAGGTGGGGGTCAGTCTGTTGTCCTAAGTAACAAGTGATTGGACAGGAGGAAACAAACTCAAGTTGCACCAGGTGATGTTTAGTTTGCGTATTAGGAAAAAATTCCTCACCAAAAGGGTTGTCAAGCACTGGAACAGGCTGCCCAGTGGGATTGTGGAGTCTCCCTCTCTGGAGTTATTCAAAACCCACCTGGATGTGTTCCTGTGTGATCTGGTCTGGATGATCTTGCTCTGGCAGGGGGGTTGGACTAGATGATCTTTGGAGGTCCCTTCCAGCCCCTGACATTCTGTGTTGGAGTCACCATCCCTGGAGGTATTTAAAGGATATATATGTGTGGTGCTGATGGACATGGTTTAGTGGTGGACTTTGCAGTGCTGGGTTACCGGTTGGATCTGATGATCTTAAAGATTTCTTATGACCAGAACAATTCTATGATTTTACCAGCTATGGCTCATCTAAACTGGTCATCTGAGTGCTGGTGTCAGTGAACTGAGACAGAGATACAGCTTTTGAGAGTGAATCAGTCTATCCCAAGTCAGGAATTTGATGTGATTCATCTAATCCTGCAAGTAGGCACCTCTGTTCACATGGGATGAATTTTGCAGTTTAAATCAGGTGAAGCTAATCCCATATGTGTACCCCTTCCGTATTAGAAAGCTTTGAAGAAAGTAGTCTGCAGTTGTAGATCCATTTTGAGTGGGAATCATGCCCGCTCTTTAGGACATTCAAAAATTGGATATCCAAGACTGAAGTAGTTGCTTTAGACTTTCTTTTTCATCACTGGAGAAGAATGGGCACCTCTGAAGGGAGATACATCTGGTTTGGGAGAGGTGGTAGGCTGGTTGGCTGAATCATCCTCTGGAAACACTTACTGCCTTCTGTTAAGACAGGTCACTGTTAGGAAAAACTGCTTCAAAATAATAAAAAAAAAGGCTTTTTGGCAATACAGAAACTATTTTATGAGCTAGAAATATGGGGGGTTGATAGCAGGTGGAGAGCCGTGACTGATTCAGTTGTTGAAAGTGCACTGCTGAAAGCACTGGACTGAATTGCAGGTAAGGTTAGTCCAAAGCTGACTACACACACGTGCCAAACAAATAAAAACCCACAAGTTCTCTGATCTTGGATAAAATAAGGAGTGTGACTCCCAGCGTAGCCTCTGAGGATGGGACTTCACTGTTTGATCAGGCTATTCGTACAGTATTGGATGCAGCTTCACAAGGCTGACACCTGAGCCAAGGTGGCTATCTGGGAGGTGGTTGTCTATCCCTGCATATATCTCCATATATCTGTATGTATATGCATACACATAGAGAGAATTAAAGCGGACTGACATGGAAGGAGCTGCTGAAGCTAACTTTATGCTCCAGTATACAGGTTAAGAGACCAAAGAGCTCAGGATGGTTGCACAAGACTGACTAGTCTTCTCCACTGAAAGCAATGGATTGGTTAGAGGAGGAGAAGCTGCCATGCTGTGCCATGTGTAATTCATATTGACAGTTACCACAGGCTGAGTCTGTGCTTCTGCAATCAGAGTTGGCAATTTATGTTGGTAGAAATAGCAAAGTGGTTTTATCTGAAATAGGTATTTCTGTATCAAAAGTTCATTGGCCTGTGGCGTAACAATTTAGTTTTGTACCCAGGTACTGTGTAAGGGAAGCTGTCGGGAGGTGTTGGTTGCCCTATCACTCAATAAATGCATTTTCATTAGGTACATGCTAACCCATGTATAGGTAAAAATGTTGTATGCTCTACTTTTATGGATGATGTGGTGGTGTTAACTTGGCCAAAGTTTTCGTAGCTTTTTATTAATCCATATATAGCAATCAGAAATGATGGAGCTCTGCATACTGAGCAATAAGGAACTGTCGTTATTAAAGCTGCATATCCTTTGTCCTCTTCTACATCTTGCTGGATGAAGGGTTTTGCTCTACGAAGAGGTTTGGGTTTGCTGTTGTATTACTCAGCACAGGATTACTGAGATAACACTACAGCGTTAGGTATGCTTGTAACATCTTTTAAGCCTAAATAATTGTATTAATTTGCCATAGAGCTCTGCAATTTCAGATTGACAGGTGACAAATTAAAGGGTGTTTGTTTCTATTCACAGAAAATACATTATAATTCTTTTGAAAAGCAGCACAGACTTTTTAGATGCAAAACACACATAAATGAAGTTAATTACACAACCAATTTTCCTGCAAAGTTATGCTTCGTTTATTTCTGAATTTTCCCTTTAATTTTAGTAGGCCTACCTGCTAGAATAAAATTAAGCAAATGAATTTCTGCATGTCACAGCCTTAGGGGGCCAGTATATACCAACCCAAATGTATAATACAGCTCACTGCTGTATATATGGGTTATAACTGCTCTTTTAATAATAGACTTCTGGGTTAGAAAAGGGGATGGGACTGAACTGTTTAAGAGAGAGCATAGGCTTAAGAACAAATGGACATAAACCACTCATGTTGATTTTTTAGATTTGAAAGTAGAAGAATCTCACCATCAGAAGGTGAGAACATCCTTCTAATAGGAAAAATGAATATAAAGGATGAAACTGGGTGTGAGATATACTGTGGCTGGTTTAGCACGATCTCATGATGTAATTCCTTGTGGCAGACAGGAATGGAATATGATGACCCAGGAGCTCTGCTCCAGCCATCTCTTGGTTCTAGTATAATGTAATGAGTACTTTTTGTGTAAATGACCTCCATGGTTCTTCACAATGAGTGCTTGGGTTGACACTAATCACCATCAACCTCATCATGTTCAAGCACTTCAACGTGAAAGCTGTGAGGCAGAATCAGGTCCTCTTCTGCAGAGGTAATTGGGCCGGTGCAAATGGCTGACAACCTTCAGTGACTGCAGTGGGAGATGGGAAGATGAAGGCACTTGCAACATGACTCTGACCATGAGTGGCATCAAAGAGAACACATTAATCAGAGGAGGAACAAAAGAGGGCAGAATAATGACTGATCTGAGAGCAACACCTGTCTTGCTCATTAGCTAGAGAGACAAATTGCAGCAAATGTCCTCAGTGGTCAGAGACTATGAAAACCTGTGGGATGATGGGCAATGAAAGGTGGCTGTGAAATAGGTAAACTAATGTCTAGATGCACAAGTAGCAGTACTGTAAAGAAAATGAAAGGGATGGTACCTGATCCTTGAAGATCCTTTGGTGTTTGTACCTCAAGAATGAAACATGGGCTTTTCTGTGAAAAGTATGTGAATTTTGCAAGGACTCCAGATTTTTGAGAAACACATCACCCTGTGATGTATTGAACACATTATTCCCCTGCATAGTGCTGATAAGGGCTTGTGTGGGCTTGGCTGTGGAGGGAATACCCTGAACCTGAGCCTCCCATAACCCATGGGCACAGAGGATCTTCACAGGCTGAAGCTATGGTGCTGACTGTCCTCGAGACAGAGAAATTTGGAAATGCTATCAGCAGCCATTCCACGTATCCAATAAATTTGATTAAGATCTAAAGAAAATTCCGTTATACTAATAATAAGCTCTACCCATAAGTGTCAAGGGTACATCAAGGCATCATTAACCTCAGAAGTAAGAGGATGAGCTTGAGGGCCATCAGCCTGCTCGACACTAGTGCCTTTTGGTGTTAACACAGGCTAGAGACAAGTACTGAGAAAGCAGTTAAGGGTTATCTTGTTCCTCACGGTCTGGCTTGGAATTAGTTGCTTCCTGCTATTTCACCAGCCATTTGGTGGCTGCAGAGCAACTGCTTCAGGAAAGCAGACAGATGGCTTTTTTCCCCACACCCAAAATGCTCCAGTCTCCATTATTCCGCTGCCACACAACTGCAGCAAAACAAGGCAGTTGCCTGTGCAAGATGGTACAGTCAGAAACAGAAAGCTGTGGGTGTCCCACCATCTCCATACCAAAGGTATGTGAAAATTCAAAGGTGTTATTGCAGTAGCTTTCTGGGGTGTTCTTCACACAAAGATTAGAGAAGGCTTTGAAAGAATTAACAAAGAATCAAGGGAAAAAAAATGAAGTGTCCAAGAAAGACACCATAAATCATAGAAGCCATCTTCTGTAAGTACTAAAATTGCCAAAACCAATCTGAATTGCAATTATGCAGCTACAGCTTCCACCCACCTCTACAATGGCAGACAGGCTTGAGATTCAGAGGCTCTTGTTGAGCTGTGAGTTTAGAGGTTTTTCTCTACATCTTTTTTGGGGAGTGGCCTCTTTTTTGACTGTTCCCTGTTCCTTTTCTTTGGAGATACGCTCCTCTGGGAGCTGGGCTGGCCATTGGGAACTGCAGCATCTCCTGGGGAAGGCTTAGGGAAGCATCAGCCTGTGGGCTGGGACTTGCTCAGCATCACCTCCCCTCCCACATCACTGCCACATGGGGGGTACCTCTGTCACCCCACAACCTTGTACCATGGCCAGTGGTGCAGGACCAACAGCTCCATGGGGCTGTGAGATTTCAGTCCTGCCATGGACAAGCCCGTGGAGGCTGTCTGCTTTTGTGCAGCCCCAAAGCACAGAGCACCTTGCTGGGGTGTGTTTTTTAAAGGAGTAATGTGGCATAGCAGTGAGGCTGGTGCAGAAAATCCTGTTTCCGTCCCCATCCCTGTGCTTGGGTGGGAGGTAGTTGGAGGGTACTTCCTTTCTCCTGTCAGCCTGGCAGTAGCTTTCCTCCAGACCATTTTAGGACTATACTAATCCTCCAAATTTAACCAGTGATGTCAAAGGCTCATGTTAGCTCCCTGCACTGAGTCCTGCACCGAGTCCTGCACCCACACACACCGACATGAGCCAGGAATAACTCCACCACCAAGTAGATTTGAATCCTGTCCCAAGCAATGCCGCCCAATGCCTGTTTTTATAACACAGACCCCTGAGCTGTAACTGTGCAGGTGAAGCAGCACCACAGCTCATGGGGAAAGAGATGCTGGGGCTGGGCAGGATACGGCTGATGCTGTAAGAAGAGACCTCTCAAGGTAAGCTGGAAACAGAGCAGTGTTATTTATTGATTCAGTGGTGACTGGAGAGCAGGCGTGGGGAGGGCTGTGTTTGGTTTGGCTGCTGAACTGACAGATTGGAGGAGGAAAGAAAAAACACTCTGCTGTGGATTTAAATGGATGTTACTTTTTTTGTTGTTGTTGTTATTGTTGTTTTTGTCATTAAAACTGCAAGGGAAAGAAGAGACTGTTCTGTTCAAAACAAAATGTTGGATGGGACTAGAGATGACTGTTTACACTTAGGGGTGCCAATAAAGGAAAACAAGGGAAACAAAGGGCTCAATTCACAAAAATTCTGGAAGGGTGGCAGCCCCACTAAGACAGCTTCCCGTCCACCCCCCTCCTTCCCTTCCTGCCCCTGAGAGGCAGTGGTGCATCACCCCACCAGTGTTCAGGACATGGGCAAGCTCCTACCAAACCTCATTTTTGAGCTTACCTTCCAAGTGGTTCCCAGAAAGGCTTTCCTGGGAAAAAGTGTCTGTTTTCAGACAGAAAACAGTGGGAAGCCACAGTTGGATGGCCTTTCTCATTCCATTGCCTGGTGTAACCCTCATTCTCCATTTGCCCTGATCTTTTGGGAGAGCACAGTGCTTGCAGCTAGGCAGATGTTTAGTACAAGACAGGCCTTGGTGTGAAGACCTTTCCCCCACCAGTTCAGAAGAATGAGTGAGCAGAACAAGCTGAGAGGAACAGGAGTTTTGACATGAAGTTGTAAACGATCACAGCCATGCATGGTGTTTTGCTGCCTGGGCAGGACATGGGTGGGCAGAAAGCTTGAGCCAAGTTAACATAGGACAACCATCACCTCCACATTTCAGTCTGACCACAGGCTGTTAAACACCTGCTATAGCCTGTAGCCCTTCTTGTCTCCCAGAGGTGAGCAGCAGTGAGCAGCCACAGCATGGAAGGTGCAATTGTGGCTCAGGACATGGAGATATCATGGGAAACATGTGGAGAGCATTCCTTGGGAGTAAAATAGCCTAAGCTATACCTGTGAGCAAACATTTCTCTAGCTTTATCCTTTTTCACCAACTTTGCAGGAGGGCCAAACTTCATCTTTATATTTTTTGACTTATTGATTTTGTTGGGAAAAGAGTTAGAGCCCAGGATCATAACCAAAGGGTTAAGGATGTGGGAAGCACAGGTCTGAGATCCACATCTGAAACAGGCCATCTGAGGTCCCACTGTCACCCTGTCTTAACCACTAGCTGTTGGTGCCTCCAAGCTGGCTTTTCTACACATAGACTAAAAATTCCAACTTAAGAAACTTTTCCTGTCAGAAGTTTTGTTGAAAATGGTACTTTACCTAAAGGAGAAAAAGAACCCCAAACAATATATTAATTGATACATTGAAACTGTGAGGCAGCAAGATGGGTACAGGGACTGTGGGAGCTGTTACTGCCCCCTTTATGTGCAAGCATCAGGTGGACAAGGCTCTTCTATGGGCAAGGAGCAGCCCTGGGGCCTCCGTGTGTCCTGGCCACTGCTGACACAAATGACAGCCATTCAGAGAACTGTGGAGACCATTGTGCAGGCTTCAGTGTGGGTAAAAAAAAAAAACAGCAGGGGAAACCCCAGAGACCCAGCCCAAGCTAATGACAGCCAAGAATAAGCTGTTATAGCTTGCTCATGGGGGAAAAGAGGTAGATTTGTCTCCTTCAGTTCCCATCCAGGGCACATATGCAATGTTTCATCCTTCATGAGAAAATCTTGGAGGAAAAGCCTAACTCTTGTCTTTTCAAACAACCCAAGCTGTGCACCCTATGTGGTTCACTGTCCCCATAGGTGAGCAGAAGGTGGATTTTCAGGGGACCCTGCCTGCTCAGTGGGGAGAGAAGGAACTGAGATATGGAAGGAATCAAGGACTGCCATCATTTTTTTGAGGGGAGCTTGGGATAAGTGGTTACTGGAATGAAGGAAAAGGGAAAGGACAGCTTCTGTCACAGCATCTTTTGGGGAAAAGCCCTGGGATTACTCCATGCCCTAGAAGAAAGTGCCTCCAATTTGCTCAGACCCAGTGGGTATGCTTCCAGTATATGGGTCACAGTGAGAAAAGAAAAAGGCTTGGAGCAGTTGTTTTCTTTGGAGGAGGGACAGTCAGGCAAAAATTAATGTATTTAATAGAATTTAAAGCTTAGTCTTCATTTATAAGTGGTAGCAAAAACAACCTTAAAAAACCCTCTGAAAAGAGTTCATATTTACAATGTCTCTGATTAGAGAACATAGTGATCAGTGTGGATAAGATTGACTTACAGTGAACTGCCTGGAAAAGCCACAGATTTTTTAGTTTATTGACAGCACCACTATCACATCAGTGTTAAAGGAGGTTTCTTTTTGGCTGTTAGGAACTGTAGGTCAATTACTCTGTATCATGCAGTAGAAAGATATAGCTATCCCCATACACTGACTTCACTGCAACTGGTCTGTCATCTCTTGAAGTCAGCAGGGAGAACACTGTTGACCTGAGGAGGTCTCTCTTTGCCTCACACCAGGAGCTGTTTCCGTTCAAGAAGTGCTACCTACTAACATTGGATTGATGATGAATTATTCAGTAATGTGAATGTGAAAGTAATAATCAGCTGTGTATGACCTCAAGGGATGATTAAATCACCCAGTGTCTCAGTCTCCCGGAGGCAGATGAATGGACCTTGTTAGACACTGTTCTTCCATAATTGACCTGAGCAGACGTTCTTTATGGTTGTTCCTCACCAGTAGCTCATACCCGTTACTGTGTTCGTCACAGTCTCCTGTGAATCACTAGAGCATGGGGTGGATAAGTGTTACCTTGGTTTCTTGCTGAGAGCTTAAATAAGATGCATAAATCAAAAGCTCCTTATTGCTACAAAACACAAGTCTGAAGAGTACTCAAGCAGTAATGTGAAAGAAGAAGAGGAGCTGGTGTGCTTCACATCTCAGCTGGAACAAATGCCACTGCAATGCTGATACTTTTATGGTGGAGACAGTTTTGTTTTCTTAAGCAGTAAGTAAACCTGGCTGGAAAATGGCATTTCTCTTTTACTGGATATTTAGAAGTTTCAGCTTTTGGGTTTGTTCTGATGTGGAGCAAAACTAAGGTCTTCTTTACTTTTTCACAAGAACTGAAGGAAGTGAGGCAGGAGTTTGGTGACAGGGACTCACCATACCATGTCTGATACTGGTGGCCAAACCCTTGTGCAAGGTAATTAGTCATGGGGGGCTTATAATTATGCTATCTTCATGCCCTGAGTAGCCTTAGCTTTCCCATGCCAGTGTGCAGAGGGGACCCTGCCTCAGGCAGGACAGAGCCTTGGCTGCATCTAGGTCTCCCTACAATTAGAGGAGGGACCAACAGAGGATTTGTGGTGGAAGGTAACTACAGCCTCCCACTGTGCAGTTCACAGGGAAGGGTGGGCAGCCAGGAGAAAACTGGGATAACGTGGCTGATGGTTTCATTTCTTTGATCCCAGCAGCAAGACATTTAGGTGTCTGTGTCACAACTGACCCTGGAGGAAGAGATAACTTCATAAATCAGCACTGGACTCTAGGGGGAAAGGAAACTTATTTCTTTTGAAGATAGGAGAAGGGAGATTTGTTTCTCTTCTCCTCACAGCCACAGCAGGGCTTTCACACTCCCTTTTATATGGGAGACATGAGCAAGCTTTCAGCTTAGTGTTCTCTCAAGGTTCCACTTGGTTTGCTTTTTAAATATCCCAGCCTACCCAAGCAAGACTTGAGTCTTTCTTCTTCTACCCATGTGAAACAATCAATAAGCATCTTCCTGTGCATCTGTCCAAGAAGCATGACACAAGGCCAGCTAGATTGTCAGCCGGAACCTGGCAGCCCTGCACCAGCACCTCCTGAGCCCCAGCGTCTTTCACTGATGGAGCTGAGACTGGGGTGCCTGGCAGCCCCATTCCTGCAGCCTGGGGAGAGGCACACTGGTTGCCTTCTGAACCAGGAGCGAGCACAGGCTTGCCTTTGGATGGTGAAATGCAGGACTGGGGGAGGGTTAACCCTGAACTGAAGGGGGATGGACTAGAAGCCATACCAATGTGGGATGCCATATTCCCTATATGCTGCCAGATAAGGAAGGAAGGACAAGTCGTCCTTTACACAGACCACTGAGGTCTGATTTTGCCATGTAACTCCTCCCACAGTCGTCAACACCACCACCACCACCTTACCAACCCCTTTGCTGCTCTTGTCTGATCCTGGGGAAGCTATTTAATCAAAGGCCTGTTGGAGTCCCTCTTAATTTTTCCCTGCAGAGCTCTGATTTTCTTTAGCACAGAATGACATCCCTAAAAGCATCTTCCTGTGAAGAAAGAGCTGTAAATATTTTATGTCTAACACAGCCTTTTAAAAAATATTGCGACTTAAACAAAAAGTTAGTGTTTCCCAACTGCTAGTGAGAAACTCGCTTCAACTGCATCTTGCCTTGGATTGAAATCCTTCAATTGCATTGAATGATGAACTTGTGGTTTTGAGCAAAGAAGGTTCCTCAACCTGCTCTTCTCCTTCCCCAGGGAGAAAATGATGCTGATTATGGCTGTGGTATCCATTGGGGTCTCAGTAAGACTGAGCTCTGCTCTGACTCTCCCACCACTGAGTAACCCAAGAGCTGCTGCCCATCTCTGCCTGTCCCACAAGTAAGTTGAGACCTCCTGCTGTCTTTGGCTGTCCCAGGACTTACCTCCTTCCTCCCACCAGCCACCTTTCCCTCCCCTCACCTCCCTCTCTCAGTGCAGGTCACCCAGCAGTGTTACTGAATGGGGAGAGCATGATGTGCACAGGGCAGTGTTCATGGCATGGCGGGGGGGGGGGGGGGACCAAAACAAGCCCTCAGCCACAGGGCTCTGCTGCTGCTCAAGAAGCAACAGTACAGCACTCTGCTAGTGTTCAGGACACAGACAAACTCCCACCCAACCTCATCCCTGAGTTGCCATGCCAGGTGGTGCCCAGAAAGGCATTCCTAGGAAAATATTTCCATCTGTTTGCAGACAGAAAGCAGTGGGCTGACACAGTGGAAGGGCTTTTCTCATCCCATTACCTGGTGTGACTCTCTGTCTCCAGTCACCCTGCTCTTTTGGGGGAAGACATTGCTTACACCTGGGTAGATGATCCAGAAGAACTGGTGAGAAGGATGATCTGTGAAGCATGGAAGTTTTGACATGAGCACGGGAGTGCAAGGCTCAGGCAGTGTGGCTGGAGAACAGACAGGAGGCTGATGACATCCAGCACCACTCCTTGTCCCCAGAACAAGGTGGGAAGAGGTGAGAGACACCCCCTTTGCAGGTAAACCCTTCTGCAGTGGATACAGTGCTATGCAATGACTGCTTATCGCCACCTCGCCCCGTCTCACCTGGGAGCTTGGCTTGGGTTGCAACTGTCCTCTCCATTTGTCTCCAAGGCAGATCAGTGTTGCTGGCTGTACATCTGTCGGGGAGCTCCTGACTCATGGTGTAAGAGCTGTGGAGGCCGTGAATTACACGGCGCCAGATGCTCACCTTTCTGAAGGTGGTTTTGGCTCCCCAGGATTTGTGCAGGAGCAAATGAGTCTGTGCCATGGTGGGGTGACTGCAGCCCTGTATGGACATGCTGGGAGGAGTTGAAGAGCACACCCCATGTCAGCAGGGCTGGAAAAGCCATCAGGACTCAGTGTTGCTGTAATTACAAGGCTGTTAATATAGCAATAAGTTTTTTAAAAAAACAAGCTTAATCCAAATCCTCCATGGCACATACATCTATCGGTTGACTTCTGTCCAAGCAGAGTGGTTTTTCCAAGTGTCTTCCACTACAGAGTCAAATACTTAGGGCACCCTCATCCTCAGAATGTGTTCTGGAGCACCAGCACCCCAGGGACATGGTGGGAGAGTTTCAACACTGCCATGTCTTTCCCTGCTGCTTTACAGCTGTGGTGGGTGAGCCTGGATGTGAGCTGGATGCTCCAGCACAGCCAGAGCTCTTCTTGGCACTTCACCTGCACACAGGTGGTGGCACAGCCTGAATCTTTCACCACCCCACGCACTGGCTGCTGCCACAGCTGGCACCAGTTAGCACCATGCTGGCAGTCCCCAAAACACCGGTTGGTAAAAGCTCGGATGCTTTTTCCTTCGTGGTCAGAGCTGAGACATGCCTCTGGAGCAGGTGTGGGAACACAGGGTCTTTGGATGTCTTTGCTCCTCAGCTGATGTCTACTGCTCCTGGACCTGCTGGCTTCCTAAATGTACAGGTAGCCTGTAACCCACCTCATGCCTGGCAGCATCCCAGCTTGTTCATACTGCACCAAGGCGCCAAGCAGAGCCAGATACTGTTGGAGGCATTAGGCAATGCTGGCCAAAGCTGTGATGGAGAGCTAAAACTGAGCCCCAGCTGGAAAATACACCAGTCTGAGGTGGTTCAAAAGCTTCACGGCACATTTCTCTTTGTCGTTTAGTGCACACTGGTGCCTGAAGCCCTCCTAGTCCTGGGAATGGGAGCTGTTTGCCTCCCAGGTATGGGGTTTTCCATCTACTCTGGTTGCTGCAAGTCCTTCACAGTTGAGCTCATAATTTTGAAATCACCTCCTGAGTACTGCACTCTGTCAAGAGAGATGATGGATGGAGCTGGTCTTCAAGGAAATGGAGCAAAACACAGAATCTGTTCACATCTGCCTCACTTGAGTGAGCTTGCTGCTGTCATGCATGAGCTGGAGCTTCACTACTGAGGTGATCTTGTTATAATTCTACTGTGAAAACTGGCAACTCTGAAAAAACATTTCAGGGTGTGAACATCTGCTGGAGCCATTTGCTCCATGGTAAACTAATATTCTTCCTTGCGAGAAGATTGTGTAATCAAAGCACCCTTCACTGTTTCCTCTCCATTCTCAGCCTTCTCTCCTCCCTTATGCTTGGCACAAGGTGCTTCTCTGGGAAGCTCATCTACATGGTATACCATTCTCTCATGGTGTCTATGCCTCATCTGAGACTGCCTGAGGTGGCATTTGATGATAGCAGAAATCCCTTTCCTGGTCTCACCTTTCCTGGTCTCACCTTTCCCCGGGTGCTTCTGACTGAACGGAAAACCCAGGAAGACACCCACCATCCTTATCAAGATATAACTAGCCCAGACACCACCACATCACATCATTTCTTCAGCCCGTATCACCAGTGACTCAGCCTCCATTAATAGCAGTCATCAGGGACTATTTCACCCTACCTTTCCTCTTGGCCAGAGGCCACCCCATAACCTGTGCAACCCACTGAGCTTCATTCAGATCAGTTCTTCCAGCACTGTAGATGCTTTTGAGACTGTGCCACTCTTCTCCTCAGCACTCCTCGCACATGCTGCTGCAAACTGTTGAGGAAGGCAGAAACAAAAGCAGACAGCCCAGCATCTCCGCTAGCTTTGACATTTGGGACTATTAGCAAAGCCTCCGAGGTGATCTCCTTGCAGGGCTACTGCTGACCATCAAGGGATTTGCGTGGCCAGTTGTGTTTTTTTCTCCGCTGTGCTTCTGTGTGTTACTTTCCCAAAGATAATTATATGAGTCAGGAAGCCAAACGCATACCTCGCATACCTGTGGGAACTGTAACAAGATAGGTGGCGTAGAGCATTTTGAAGCTCTTTGAACGTACAAGAGCAGCTGAATTCCCGTGACTTACCTACCCAAACCAAAGCAAGTCCAGGCAATGGCTGCATAGTTTTTGTGGAGCCCTTGCCCAACAAAGGACAAACATCTCCCCGAGAAAGCATTGGTCTTGCAGGACTGAGGCACAGACGCTTTTTGTCGCCAGAGAAATCACAAGTATATTGTCAGGTAAGATTTGACATTTCTCTTTTACTGATTCTTGAAAGATCTTGTCCAAACTGAGTCTGGAACAAGAATATTTTCTACTGTGAATGCAAAAATCAGGCAGTCGTGTGCTTTCTGAGAGGTTACAAGAACAGCACAGAGAAATTATCTTCTCTTAAATAGATAAGTGATAGTTATGGCTAAAATAACCTGGCAGCTAATCGCTTGTGAAGACGACTGTCAGAAATGAGATGTGGTGGGGTTTGGTATTGCTAGCTTAACACAGACAGCTCTGAAAAAGACACAAAGGGAGACACAGGCTTCGCTTCAAGTGCTCTAACATTTGAATTGTTGAACTGCAATTCAATTTGCTCATTTTGGAAGAAAACCAGAGAAGGAACAAAGAGGAATTTCATTCCATATGGTAACTTGGAGGACCTTACGGATCTTAAAGCCCTGCCAAATCTGAGTTGACATGTATGCCGAGCATGTCCTGTACCTTGTCATCAGACCAATGGTCCTGGAGAGCTGCGAGGTGGTTTATGGCATCCTGCTGTGTCTGGAGGCTTGTGAGCTCCTTCAGGGCTATTTCAGCGGGTACCCTTGCTCGGGAGTGAGAGTAAGAGCTTGGCTGAATTGAAGATAGTATTTTCAAAGCTTTTCAAGTTTTTGTTCTGGTTCCTGGGTATTTCTGTAGACGTGTGTCCCTAGTGAGGGATGAGCTCTTGATTTCATGACAAATCATGACATGTAAATAGGGACGTATTTATTGATTTGCCTCCTACCTTTATATCCAAAGGGATGTAAATGATATGGAGGAGCTTTTAGCACCTGTTCCCATCAGTGTGGGTGACCTGCAACTTTCTATCTGCCAATATGTCCCATGAGACCAGACTGGGACAGGTCCTCCAAAAGGGCTTTGTCATACAGAAGGCTTATCAGAAATGCCTCGGGGTCCCTGAGCGATGCTGGGAGCCTGCCCTGGAGCCCCTTCCTGCTCTGGCCATCCTCACAGCCCTGAACCAAGGCAGAGGGATAGTAGCTGCGCTTTGGGAAGGATCCCTTCAGAGGAGATTGTGTGTTTCCTGTCTCCTGAACGTTTTTGTTAGTCAGGGCAAGGGGACTGATACAGCTTGCAGCTTGTTCTGACGTGCCTGCTGTGTGTAAACTTGCAGCTTTTATAAAAAGGGCTCCTGTCCTGGGGACTATGGAGCCTTCAGGTGCTTCTTGGCTTTGGGCTTCTCCTTTAGCTGTTCTAAGATCAGATTAATGATGTATTAGTTCGAGATAACTGCCATGAGATCTTGTAATTTACTTGTGATCATGCTCTGTGCCAGTTGGTTGAAACTCGCCACTTTTAAAAAAACACTTTCAGACCAGCTACAAATAGAACTTCTGAATCACGCATTAATATATAGCTCATTAGTCATCTTTTCGGCTAATTAAGGGAAAGCGCATGGTGGGCCATCATCCTCCCAGTTACATGGGTTTGTGATGTCCCCTTCCAAGGTCTGATCCTGCCCTGCTCAGGTCCATAAGTCTCAATCAGACCTTCTCATTCCTGCTTGCGTTGCCCTTGGGCAGATGAATAGTTGCAGAGAGGTTGGTGCAGAAAGGTGATGCCTTCACAAGGCAGCGATACCTGCCCAAGAGCAGTTGCTGCTTGCCCAAACGATGTGACTTCACCTTGGCACTACTCCCACATTCGGCATACGTGGCCTTTTTGACACATAAAAGTTTTGCTCCAAGCAAAACTGAGGATCAGGGCATGTGTTAAGTCTTCTGGACTCATCTGGAGTGGGAACTGCTCTGACAGATGCAGTCTGGGTTTCCATGTAGGCACCGTAAGAATGTACATACCATTTTGGTGAGTGTGGAGTTGGACATTTCCAGCCCATGCTTGATGAGAGGAAGACTGTGTTGCTATCCTAGTATTTTTGTGCAGCTGGGAAGTATTCCATGGAAAGGGATCTGTCTAGTAGCATTTAATTCCATGCACGTCTTCTGCAAGGCTTCTTCCCAAGACCTTCTACTGCAGTCTGTCCAAGCTCTCTCCTTCTCCTCCATCTGGACCAAGCTCTCTACTTCAGTCCCTGCTTCTTGCCTCAGCCTCAGTCCTGCCCTGCCTGCCCACCTTGTCCCTTTGGCGTGGCAAACGTCCATCCCAAACCCCACAAATTGCTCAGATGCACAGGTCAGAGCCAGTGCCTTCTCCCACTAGAAAACACACTAGCAATGGCCAGTCCCCACTACAGGGTTTGCAATGTGAGCAGATTTCTTTCCCCAGTCCCACCATCCCTCACCAAACACATCCAACCTCACTCTCTTCAGTTTCCTCCCTGCTGTTATCTACCAAATCTCCTGTGGCTGGTGGACTCCTCAGCTGTCATGTAGCCCTTTCTCTTGCTGCAGTCCCTGCCAAGGCTCACTCCTCCTTTACATTGGGCTGTGACATGCTGGTGGTGGCTCTGCAGTCACCCACCCTGGCCAGGTCACCAAGCCCTGTGATGGTGTGGCTTGGGGCTGCTTTGCTGCCTAGGAACCATCTATGTACACCCCACACTGCCCGACTTCCTCAAGGTCAGATCCTGTTCAGGAGGGTTCACATATAAGCTCTTAGGTGCTACAAGAGATTGGAAAGGTCATTCATCTGAACAAACAAATCATGAAGTGCAAAGGGCTCCAGTGTGCTATCTGGAGACTCGGACCACCAGGGTGGTATGTGTTTATCACCAGCCCTAGGTGGTCATCAGCCCTAAGTGGTTGCCAGGCCTAGCAATGCCCAGATCAGATTGGACTGAGCATCTCATGAAACTGTGCTCTGCTTTATTCTTCATGGATGAAAGGAGAAGTAGCTGAGTCTGTGCCTTCTGGAAGATGGTACTGATTTTTACCTTCGGTCAAGTAGGTGGATGCAGCTAGAGCTCTGCTGTTGAACTGTGTGCAAGGAGATACAATAGCTCAGAGAAATGGGAGATCCTTCATGCAGTGTCTGCATCTCTGCTCAGCAGCTCCTGGTTTTGATGAGCCATAGGGCTGGAGCCAATTTTGAGGGCAGCAGTTGGGCAAATGCTGCAAGCTTCTTCTTGTCCTCCAGACCCTGCATGCTGGAGCATTTAGCATTTCACACTTTAATCTCTTGTCTGTCTGGGTTAGTCTCAGGTCATCAACTTCTATTTTCCTGCTGTTCCTGCCATGCGAATTCTGCAGTTTATGGTACTTAAAAAAAAAAATTAAAAAATCCCTTTGCAGCTGCTGAGTGCCCAGAGAGGCTGCATGGCAGATTGTCTTAAATTGGAAATGCTCCAGAAGAGGAGCTTAACTGGATCTCATCCTCCAACAGCCACCCCTTACAGATTAGAGGGGTTGTAAAATATTGCTGAAATGGTCATTCCAATATTAAGCTGTTTTATTCTGAAGTTTGGAAGAGATTTGCAGGTTAAGCTGAAAATGGATGGTGTTTTGTGATCATGTGCGTGTTACTAAGGTATAGTGAAAGCTATGACACAAAGGGGTCTTAATTAATTTACCCCCTATTATTTTCTTACATTGTATCAGGATATGACATATATCAGGAATGTGAGTCATGGCTTTTCTCATCCTGATTTTTCTTAGAGGTTCAATCTGTAGGTGTAAAATGAGCTCCCTCTGCCCTAAGTAAAGACTGAACATGGGATCTGAGTGCAGGCTCTTTGGAAAATCTGACATTTGATTTGTCTTCTTCTTAAAAGACGGAGGTAATAGGTGTTGACTATTGACTGCAACAAGGGTGAGTGCTTCAAGAAACTGGAGCATAAATCCCAGCCTTCAAGAATCCAGTCTGAGCAGCAATGCCTTTTCCTTCAGCTTTGTTTTTTTGTGAGAAGTCTACTGCATGAACATTAATGCAGTTAGTGGGCCCTGGTCCGTGTTCGTACCCATCCCTTTCCCTCCCATCCCATCCTACTGGGTGCCTGCAGTGGAGAGTAGGCACAATGGATATTCTCTAGAGAGACAGGGACCACAAACCCATCCCTGACCCTGTGATGCTGGCCCTGAGGACCTAACACCACCAGTCTCTGCTGGCACCAAGCGCTGCTGTGAAGGGAAGTGATGAATGCCCCAAAGCTACGGCAATGACTGAGGTTTGTGGTCTTTTAGGTGTTTCTCATTGCTGGTATTATTGTCCCAAATAAATAAATAAACCTTTGCTTTCTCTAATATTGTTTGGACCTCATGCATTCGTAAAGTCAGAAGTTTTACATTTGCAATTAATCTTCTGTGTGATGGGAGCTCAGGACTCATGTCTATATAATTTTATGACTATATGATTCTGAACAGAGGGGCACAGCAGGCAAACAGCTGAGGGATAGAGGTCTGCTTTTTCCTTCTTTCAGAGAAACAAGTGACTATGGAAAACCCATTTTATCTTCTGTGCTGTGCTGATAAATTGCTGTTTCGTTCTTTTTCTCTTATACTTTTATTGAACTTACAGACAAACCTCTCCCTTGGCAGGTAGGAAGAATAAATTGCCAGCAGTACACATGGGCGAGATGCCTTTCAGTAGTAGAGCTGTACAAATAAGAGGTTTTTCATTTCAGTGGCTGAATGGAAAAATTGAAAATATTTTTTGTTTTGGGTCCCCCCCCTAAAGGAGAATGTTTCTTTTCTTTGATTTCTTTTCATAAGCATTGCACAAGACAGTCTGGTTTGAGATTATTTAGTGCTTTTCATAACTTTAAAAAAAAAAGGGAAGAAAAAAGAAAAGAAAAAGCAAACTAGGTCACTTTCAAACTAAAAACGTTGTTTGAAAGAACAACAAAAAATGTTTCATTTTAAAACTGTCAAAATGCAGCCTTGTAGCTTTTCTTAGAACTTTTTCTCTTCTCTTTCAGCTAAGCCCCAAATTCACCCAGAGTCTCGGTACCTATTAATTGCCCTTCAGGTGAATCTGCTACATAAAAAAACCTCAAAACAGTGAAGCTCCACCTGCACACAGCAGTGACCAGCCCTGTTTGATGCTTAACAAGCACATATGCACAAGTGTTTAATTCTGCTTGATTAAAGTGTGGAGCAAGAGACCATGTGAAATGACCTCTTGCAGGTCTGTCTGGCCAGGGAAGCACCAGTACAGCCATGATTCACCCTGGTGAGACCAGCAGTGCAGTGGGGCAGGGAATCAGTCTAGGAGCCATCAGGGAGATGTGCTGATATAGGGATGTTGCCCCTTCCCACAGACCCTCCAGCTCCAGCATCTCCCTGCTGATGGGATGATGGCTGCAGTATGCCAGTGTTTGGGAAATGCAGTGGTGGCGTTTTTCTTTGCCTGGTTTCCTAAGGGAACAGTGCTGGTGTGCTGGTGTGTCTCCACATCTACCTGCCCATCCCTCCCAGGAGCACTCTGAATTCAGGGCCCTGGCAGCATTAAAGAATGATGATGAAAATCAGGGACTGAATAAAGATGCACAGCTTCCAGTGTGGCAGGTGCGTGGGGACCCACCTCGCCATGAAACCTGCTCCATCAATGTCATTTGTCATCTGTGTTTGGCTCAGACAATGTTGGGAAAAGTCCCTGTTGTCACCTTCTCTTCAGCATCTTCCCACAGAGGCAAAAAAGCTCTGCGGTAACTTCTTGTTGCATCCCAAGACTGTTGCAGACTTCCCTGAAGAATTAGAGGTTGTTGAGTCTGGAAGCACTCCATTCCCTCACAAATCCATGTAACTCTGAAAATACAGGGATGGATGAAATGCCCTTGTTTGCTTATCCTGACAGGGATGCACAAGTCCAAGGGGTCATGGGGTGAAAATGCCTCCATATATTTCCATGGACTGCCAGCTGAAGCAAAACTGTGGGTAGCACTGAATGGGGGATAGACAGGAAAATAATTCAGTGTCTGTACCACAAAGGGAGTTTATAGGGTCGGGAGCTCCAACTTTGACTGCTCTTTAACTCTCCATCCTTCCCTGGTGGCTCACAGCCACTACTCTGGGGTTGGGACAGCTGCAAGAGCTAAGTGGCCAGTGGTAGCATCAGCTTGTAATGTGTAACTGTTAACTCCCAGCCTGTAACTCCTGTCATGGAGGGGCTGGGACACAAGAACAAGGGCCAGCACCCCTGCCCACTCCACTTGTCAGCTGGGACACTGGGGCACAGTCAGGCTGGACACGTAGAGCCAAGACACTCATCCCTGATGGACATCCTCATGGCACATCACACTGCTCAGAAATAAATCCCCATCCCTGCAAATATTGTTCTGGACTAAAACAGTGTGGTCAGCAGGACTGGGGAAGAGATCGTCGCCCTGTACTCAGCACTGATGAGGCTGCACCTCAAATACTGTGTTTGGTTTTGGGCCTCTCACTACAAGAAGGGCACTGAGGCGCTGGAGCATGTCCAAAGAAGGAAAACAAAGCTGGTGAGGGGTGCAGAGCAGTAGTCTTATGGGGAGCAGCTGAGGGAACTGTGGCTGTTTAGCCTGGAGAGAAGGTGGCTGAGGGGAGACCCTCTCCCTCTCTACAACTGCCTGAAAGGAGGTTACTGTAGTGAGGTAGAGGTCGGTCTGTTCTCCCAAGTAACAGGAGATAGGACAAGAGGAAATGGCCTCAGGTTGAGGCAGGAGAGGTTTAGACTGGATATTAGGAAACATTTCCACACCGACAGGGTTATAAAGCACTGGAACAGGCTGCCCAGGGAAGTGTTGGAGTCACCATCCCTGGAGGTATTTAAAAGATGTGTAGGTGTGATGCTGAGGGACATGGTTTAGTGGTGACCTGACAGGGCTGAGTTAATGGTCAGACTTGGTGGTCTTAGAGGTATCTTCCAACTAAAAAAATTATATGATTCTATGATTAGGAATTTCTCAGCGTTGGTCACGCTGACAACAGAAAATTGGAAGAGGTCCAAGCATTGGTGGCCTTTTGACATGGCGGGGAGACTTGTTGATGTGATACATCAGGGCTTGGCAAAGTCAGCCTTGGTCCAATAGTCCCCTCTGAGCCATGGGATTTTTTTCTTTTCATTTTTTTCCTGAAATTTTGACATTTTCCTCTGCCGAGGGAAGCTTCTCAGCAGCTAGCCACAATGCAGACCATGACAGGCACTCAGAGTATCTTCTGGTTATTCCCCAGAGAGAGCGGCAGGAGGCATTGCAAGCAGATCTTTGATGCTGCAGATCAGAGATGGATCCTGGTGAAAACTGGAAGCTGGATGAAACCAACTGGTTGTCTCATGGTGGGATCCATTCCTTTGCCATTGTGAAAGGAGGTAGGACATGATTGCTGTTTTTTAACCCACACAGTGAATGTGCTGGGAGCCTTCCTGATGTGCTGCTGCTCTTCACTGTGCTCACAGTGGTCTCAGATGTTTTGCTGTTTTTTATGTCCAGAGCAAGACAGTACTCAGGAGAAGGTTGTAAAGGTCTGATCCAAGCTGCAGTGTTTTGCCAGGAGTTGGTACACTGAGACAGGCACTTGATCTGTGACTTATCTTCCTTCTCTGGAGTGGCCTTTTGCAAAAAAACCAACCCCCAACACCCACCTTTTGGCAAGTTAGTGTGCCACTTGTGCTGTATGTGACCACCCTTATTCTCCACAAGCAGGACTCTGCAGATTACAGTGTCTGGGAAGGAGTGAGGAGGAGAGCTGGTAAAATGTCCCCTTCTCTTCAATCATATTTGCATGGGACAATCTGGGATGGCTCCAGGGAGACACGCTGTCCCAGCACTGCCAGGAGGACCAAGGGCTTCCCCAGCTAGGTCTCCCTGTGTGGGACCATTCAAGATTTCAGCCCACCTTTGCATGACACAAGACCTCTAAGCCGAAGGCTGAGATCCATGGCTCTACAGAAACAGCCAATCTCAGGAAAGCAGTCAGGACAGATGCAATGGGAAGCAGACAGCAGAATTATTTCCTCTGTTGGTTAATCTCTACCTAATTTCCAGACATGTGCTGTAAATTCCATTTAAATCTCTGTTTGAACATTTAGCAGAAGCATCCACTTGTGCCCCCTGCTCAGCCACAGCTCATCATCTTGTCACTGGAGGTCCCCATCCCTCAGGCCAGTACAAGCTGCCCCTGCTTGGCCAAAGCTCCTTGTTTGGCCAGGACACACTGTGCCCCAGACTAAACCCAAAATGAGTCCACAGCCTTCCAGATCACGGCGCCTTGGGAACGGAAACATTTTGCTTTGATAAAATGCTTTGCTTATCTCCATCTGTTTCCCTCGGCTTCCCGCTGATAGCCCAGATGCCTGGGGAAGGGGGCAGTCTGAGATGCAACATCACCTCTTTTTCCATGAGAATTAAATTAGATAAAGAGGTTTATGCTTTTGAACCCAGCAGCCTGCGTTTGGTCTCCCCAGCCAAGCACCACTGGGTGGCATCCTTATGACAGCACATCTGCTGCTTCTGCAGGTACCCAGCCGAGGGTGGCTCCAAGGGACCAGCACAGGGATGCTTGCTGCAGTCCCTCCTTTTTGACCATTAGCACAACCTCTGCTTCTGATATTTTTTTTCTAAAATCTTCGCTATGCGTGTGGTCTGTGCTACCATTTATAGGTTGGATTATCCTGTTGGGTTTGGGATCCTGCTGTGCTTGGGCCTGTAATGCAGAGGAGAGCAGAGCCATTGCCATCAGGAATTTATAAAAATCCAAACCAGTTAAATGTGGATATAAATTTGCCTTTGGTTTTGTATGCAGCCTGTTGCTATCCTAAACTGGTACCTCACAGCTTTTTCTAACTGATGGGCCTAACAGTATTTTATAATGGAGGGCAAGAGCTCTTAGAACTGTCACAGGTATGGATTACCGTATGGTGTCATGCAACTTGCCTTCTTAAACATTCTTCTTGAACCCCTTAGGAACAGTCCACAGATTCAGACCAAAAGTTTTTATTAGTCTAATCCATGTGTTAAATAATTGCCATGAACTTGGAAGTGCCAAACCCCCCCCCCAAAAAAAATAGAAGAAAAAAACACCCTCTGCAGTTTTTTGTTTGGTTTGGTTTGTTTGCATTGCTTTTTTTTTTTTTTTTTTTTTTTTTGCAATTTAGCAGCATTTTGACATTGCAAGAAATGTTTAAAAATAACAAAATCCCCACCAACTCCAAGGGACAAGTGGCACCTGACACTTGGCCACATGCTCCTATGTGGCTGGAGGGCCTTCTGTGAGTGAGGGATCCCTGTGTGCTGTGCTTTGCAGCTGGAAGCAGGCAAGGATGGGTGGACTTATGGTGAGGTTGGTCTTAGGATCTAAAACAATCTCCCAGGAGCTTTCAGTGAGAGATGCCACTGGCTCGGGAGTTTCCAGAGCTCATGGTCTAACCTGCCACAGGCACGGAGTTACAGCAGTGTTATTATCAGATGACTCAGGGGTTTGCTCAGCCCTTGAAAAATCCCAGATGGAGCATTTTCCCGCTCCTGCTGGTTAAACCTACCACAGCTGCCATTGCTGGAGAAAGCTGTGGGCAGGATGCTCCTGTCCATGTCCTGAGACCTGAGTGAACTAGGGAAAGGGAACAGAAGGCTGTGGCACAGCCAAGAAGGGGATCCCAGCATGGGCAGAGATGGGGTAGTAGAGTTCTTGGTCTTTGGCAGTGCTGGAGGGGGATAAGGGTTCATCCTGCCAAGTCTCCGTCTTGAACTGGCTCCAAGGTTCTTCAATAACAGCTGGATTAAAAGAAACACAAATATAAAGGCTGTCAGGGGTGAAGTAGAAGCAAGCTGAGGTGCAGCGTGATTAAACCAGCATTGTTACCCCAGCTCTCCACACCTCTCTCTCCAGCTGACCTTTCCAAGCATTTCTTCTTCTTCCCTCAGACAATGAGCTCTCTGAAGGTGGCCCAGCCCTCTTTTCTCTGGATCAGCTGGGTAAGTGCATGTGTGATACATTTTTCTCTTCTTTTTTTTCCTATGTAATCAGGAGATGATTTAAAACACAGGGCAGCTGCTGAATGCTTTCTGCTGCATAAATTTATCATCACTGGTGTCTCCTTTCTCTGATGCATTTAAAGGACATCCATCAGAGGGATGGGACAGCATGACACTAGATGTGTTTAGTACCTTTCTGTATTAAATTATGCAGATTTTTTTTCCCCTGGGAGAGAAGATGTCACCTTTCTGGTGCAGAACGTTCTCAGATGGTGCTGCTTTTTGGCTGGGGGTTTGAGGCTTAGCCTACAGCTGGCACTGAAACTTCTGCGACTTTCTGGTGCCTTGCAATTCAATGAGGTGGGGTTTTTTTTCCCTCTGGGAGGCAGAAGTAGAGATGTGTAAAGCAAGAATGAAGAGTAAGACACCCAGGGAGAAAACAACCTCAAACAGGCATGGGAAACCTGTGGCTTCAAAAGCTGATTCCATGAAGGAGCCCTAAATCATGTCAGTGACCTCCCCTTAATCCCAGGGCTGAGGTCAAAAAAGATGTGTTCCTCAGGAGTTAGAGGTGCTTAAGGTATGGTGGGTGTGAAGACCTGAGCTGTGAAGACCCTGGAAAGCTTATGCAGGAGGTCTGACATGCAGGGAAGGGGGAAATCAAGACCTCAGTCCCTCCTGAGAAGATGGAGCGGATATGGAGCATGCTGGAAAGTGCAAATTAGATGAGTTGGGAGAGATGTCAGACTCAGGTCTGTGCACCCTGCGTTGCTCTTTGGCAGCATGTCAGGACTTCCCCCCCACACTGCAATGCCTGTCACCTTACATGACAGAGCCCCAGCCATTCCTCACAATGAAAAGGCACCCTCCACTTTCAGTGCAATGAATTCTCCACCCTTAGAGATATTCAAAAGTCTGGACATGATTCTGGGTGATGAGCTTTAGATGGCCCTGCTTGAGCAGAGGGTTTGGACCAGATGTCCTCCATTCTTCCCTGCCAACCTCAATCAGTCTGTGATTCTGTGACTTCCCTGCTGCTCTTGAAATCCACCTTGTCCCCAGTAAGGATGGTCCATGTGCACTTACTGGGCTGCTCACCACATCTGGCACTGGTGGAAATTTGGGGTAGGAGGGTAAAACTGCAGGAGTCCAGGATGGTGATTTTTATGATGTGTAACTATCTCTGCTGTAAATCTCTGCTGCTAAGAAACAGGTTCTTGAAAATGTTCCTGTGAGTACAAAAATGCTGATAAGCTGTGTGATGCCTCACTGGTGTTAGAAGGTGTGGCAGTGCCAGCAGCTGTCCTCATTGGCAGCCCTGTACACTTAATCGTATTTTAAAGGAGTCCTTGTGAGCTCTTTCCACTTGGTGTCAGGATAAAGACTGCTCTGACATGCGTTCACCCAGAGGACTGTCTAACAGGGAATGAGAATAAAGCCAAGAGCCTTCCCTTGGCTGCCTCATTCATTACCTGATTGCTGTTAAAAGAAGTCAAGTAACTTTACAATACATTTTCTGTGACACAGCTTCACCGGGTCCTTTTCTTCTTGATAGTTCCCACCTTATGCCTTGACCAGTGACTTCCCTCAGTGACACATACCTGTTTCTTAGCAAATCCTCCAAGTCTTAGCAAACATATTCAGTGACAAAGAACAAGCTCCCTCTCCCAAGTAACAACATTTGGTTGGTTTTAGCTGAGTAGTAAAGAAATGCATTAGTAGCTAGGCAGATGTTTTAGATGTGCAAAATGAGGCTCATGGTGACCCCTGGTCAAGTGGCAGGATCCTGGAGGGACAGGGATCAGGGCTGTAACACGGGACAGCTGACTTCCTGGCATCCTCCTCGTGTTAATGGGGAAATAATTTGTGCCATCCAGCATGATTCATTGCCTGCTGCAGTGGTGGTTGGCATCTCCCAGGGCTTCTGCACAGCCCTGCTCTCAGACGAGGGGCAGAAAGAGCTCCTTGAACACAGCTGTCCTCTACACAGCAGTATTAGACATCTCTCAGTCTGGAAAAGATTATTCAAACCAGTGCTTGTATCACCTTACATTTCCACTCTGCTTTCCAAACATAGCACAAGATGTGATCGCTCCATCCAAGGTAGACAAGACAGACAAAGGATGTGAGATAGCAGAACAAGTAATGGAAAACTGATCTCTCCTCTTGCCTTCCTCCCAGCTGGTGAGTTTTCAGCTGGATCAGTCTTCTGACCTGAGTCATGTGCAGCTGCGTGGTCTGCAGTGCCAGGCAAGCAAAGGGGGTAAGAACAAACACATATTGGAGGGGAAGAGGTCAAGACCATCCCAGCAGCAGCTTTGGATTTATGCTGTGTTGAAGTGATTGTGTAACCAGGACCTGGGAGTATCAGGTCAAAATTACTTAGCCCTGGTAAAACCAGACACTTGAACAGCAGGAGTTGTTAATAGAAGAGCAGAAAATAAAGTGGCATAATAACAACACCCTGAGAGAAAACATTAACATCGTAATAAGGTATTATCACCATAAAAATCACACAAAGGCAGGTTTGAGGAAGACTTCAAGAGGTCAGCTACACCTCCCTCCTGCCTGAAGGCAGGCCTCGAGCCTTCTGTTCACCCATCACCCCACATGGAGGACCAATGTCCTAGCAGCCTTCCCAAGCAACTCACCCCAGTGCTTCACTGCACTGGAAGGGTTTTCTTGTTGTCTAATTACATTTCTGTAATTTAAGTCAGTTATGCATTGTGCTGCCGAAGGCAGGCATAAGCAGAGAAAAAGCTTTCCATGGGTCAGACTGAGAGATTCTTGTTGTTTGTGTGGGTGCTGGAGGAGGATCCCAATGGAGGATCACTGAATCACATCCTTTTTTTCCTGCTCATCGAGTCTGCCTTGCCCCTAGTCCTGCATCCAGCTTTCTAGCAGCTTGTCCCAACTGCAAACATAAAAAACCACGCTTGGGTTTTGAGTCATTCATAGAAATGCTGATCAGTGCCAGATTTAACAGAGGGTGTTTGCGTCACCTCATGACATGAGTAACTAACCTCCAAGAAAGGTTTTGACCAATCATGCATCCAGCTTTCCATACTTTCTTCTAGTCCAGATGTACATCTCTTGCTTATAGTGATAACATGTGACACAGTATCATAAGCCTTACTTGTACACCAACATATACAGCATCTGCACCTCCCCCCTCATCTACAATGTTTATTACCTCATTGCAGAAGATTGGATGAGTCTGACCAGCTCTGTTCTTGCTGAATCTGTCTGGCTCTTACTCACATCCTCCTTTTCTATGTGTTTGCAAAGCCTTTGGTTGTTCAGTGCTTCCAAGGATGGAATCAACAATGACTAGGAAATCACTTCCTAATTTTTCTTTCTCTGCTTGACTTAAAGATTGGTGCTCTGCTTGCAATATCCACCCTTTGGAAACCTCTCTGCGGTCTGCTGCTGTGTAAGTCAGTGCATGGCTCACCTGTACATTGAACAGTGAGCACATTTCTGAGATTCCCTGGAGAAGTACAGGGCAAGGGAGGCAAAGGCGACTGAGGGACAGAGCAGCTTCTGTGAAAGCAGACACTGAGTAAACGACAAATTGCTGATGTGGAAAAGAGATACTTGAAAGAGGATGTGGTAGAAGTACAAGAATTGTGAATGGCATTGAAGTAAATAAGTGCAAAAGAGACATGGACATATTTGGGATAGTCCACCAAAGAGCCACAAGGATGTAGAAGGGACTGGAGCATCTCTCCTATGAGGAAAGGTTGAGAGACCTGGGTCTCATCAGTGTGGAGAGGGGAAGGCTCTGGAGGATCTCATCAGTGTCTATAAATACCTGTAGGGATGTTGTAAAGAGATCAGAATCAGTCTCTTTTCAGTGGAGCCCAGTGCCAGGACCACAGGCAATGGGCGCAAACTGAAATACAGGAGGTTCCCTCTGAATATCAGGAAACACCTTTTACTGTGAGGGTCACTAAGTGGTGGTACAGGTTGCTCAGGGAGATGGTGGACAATCCATCCTTTTGAGATACTCTAAAGATGTCTGGACATGGTCCTGGGCATCTGGCTGCGGGTGGGTTGAGAAAGTGGTTGGACCAGATGACATCCAGAGCTCCCTTCTGACCTCAGCCAGTCTGAGATTGTGTGTAATAAGGAAAGGTTTAGAACAACCTGAAGGAAGTATGTCTTCACACAGTGCGCAATTACATTGTGCAGGTCGCTGACTCAAGATGTCCAGGGTGCCAAAAGTATGAATGGGCTCATAAAGTGATTAGAAAATATCAGGAAAAAAAGGTCTATGTAGGGCTCTCAAACCTGATGATGCAGCTACAACCTCTGGCTCAGGAAGGGAAAGGGGAACACGTACCAGAGGAAAAAGCATTTGTGTTTGTACTGTTCCTTGTATTTTCTCTGCAGTCATCTACGTCAGAGAGAGGACACTGGGGGCTCTTAAATTTTCATATGATCCAATGTGGTCCTTCTTGTCTTCCCTTAGGTCTGCTGTGACTAACCAGAAAAAAAATAACCAAAGCAAACTCACACCTCCTCTTCTTTTCCCTTCTTCATCTGTCTTTCCTCTCCCACAGCTTTGGCTGCTGGATTTCAGCAGATATGAATCAGATGGTGACTGTTGTGCTCCTTTTGTTCTGCAGATGATTAAAACAGAACATTTCACACTTGCTTTGTGGCCCAGCAGAGGAATGCTGCATTGTCTCCTTGGCAAGTCCCAAGGTAGAATTTCTGGCCATGGAGAAAGTGAGGTCAGGGAGAGAGAAACTCTCTCAATAGGGGAACATGTGCAGTCTGCTTCACTGTCTCACTCCTGTGCTTGTATGTCTTTTCCCCGTCTTCCATTCCCTCATCCCTCCCCTTTTATCCACCTCCTTCCTACCACACTGTCATTTTTTCTGCTTGCTGCTTTAAGATTATTTGGTGGAATATCAGAAAAGAAGAAAGAAGACTAGTTGAAAAATGAAAGGTGAAAGCCCCCAGCCCAGAAATCCTTGGGTAGACTAATGAGAATGTGACAAAATGGAAAAATAAAGTGGGAGTGGGGGTTATGAACCTCACTGTGCCAAAATCAAGATGAAAAAGCTTGTGTAGGAGATGCAGTACCTCAGTGGAAACCCCTAGGACCTATGCCTCACATTTCCCGACAGCTGACCAGAGGAGGGATTAGCTGGCTGTGCTATTTATACCTGCACCCTGGGTACGGTCAGCCTGCTGCTCCCCACAATGGCAGCTTGCAGGAAACACTGCTTTTGTGATACTGTCTACCCTGGGAATAAATACGCCCAGGAATGAAATCCCATTGGATAAATAAAAAGGGAAGGGAAGAAAAAGCCCCGGTTCCTGCCCTGTTTGTTCCCACTGCTTCGTAGACATCCAGCTGTTTCTTTTTCTTTATTGTCCTGACCTCATCCCGTACTGGAGAAAATCCAGAGAGTGAGTGCTCTGCTTGGCCGTCGTCTGCCAGAAACGAAACAGGTCAAGTTATTAGAGAAAAATGAAAGCTCTTTGGCAGAACTGGAAAAACAGATGTGCGGAGATATTTCTGCTGCCTCCAAATACAATGCTGCCTGTTAAGTGTGTATCAGAGGGGACCTGATAAACGTGCACAGTTGTCGCTGTGAAAATCTTAACAGTGGCTATTAATTTATCATGATAAGTTTCTTTGGGGCTCCCTGAGCTGCTGAGCTCACTGGCTGCCTGGTAGCAAGATTACTTAAAAACCTTCTTCAGATGTGGTTTAGAAAGCACTGATCCAGCGTTGCAAGAGGATTCGCCTCTGCTCAGTAACTAGAAATGCTTCGAGGATACTGAGGAAGAGTAGAAGGGTCTCTGCAAGGCAGGTGAATCCTGTGACTATCAAGAAGAGGTAGGATTGTCTCCCTGAGGCAATGGTAAGGGCATCTTTCATGTCAAAGGCTTTGTGGCTTTTATTTACTAAACTCACTTGGGTCAAGCTTTCTACACAATGTATTCTGGTTTCTTGATTCTGCTCTTGCTGTAGTCTCAACAATGCATGCTGGTTGTTTGTGCTATCCTCAGTGGTGGTGGTAATGGGACTGTAATGGGGCTGTAACGATGGCTGCCCATCAGCCATCGTTAAAAGCAGCAGCGACAGCAAGAACTGAAACGTCGTGCAGGCATTTGGGGTTGCCTCAATGTCAGGCAGAGCAGAACAATTACTTGTTTGCTTGCAGCATTAGGAATCTGTGGGATTACACGCATGGGTGGGTGCAAATGTAATGAGTGTCAATACCCGGGTGCACTTGCAGGTTAGGGTGGCCATGTCCCTTCTGCAGGGCCTCCGTGGTCCAGCCCTGGGTTTGGTGGTAGCAACCGCTCAGAGGTCCCCAGGCATGGGGAATTTGAGATGGCACAGGGTTGCTGAGTGATCCAGGGGCTGCTAATGGCTGAGCCAGGAAGGCACCTGGAAATGCTTCTCCTTCCAATGCAGCTCACTGAAATGCTTGGGAAATCCATGAGAGGTGTTTATTTCCTGTGGCAGGGTATAACAGATGTGTTCTTCCAGCCTGTGGGTCATGTCTGTCTCCTAGATCTGTAGTTACACAGGAGAAGCTGGGGCGAGGTAGTGAAGAGAGATGGAACTGTCAGCTCTGCTTCGCTGACTGACAACTGGAGTTTTGGTGGCACTTGATCCTGGCTTGAGCAGGTTAGGTGGAGCAATGAACTTCTTACTCACTCCAAATTCAGTGGGAGAATAACATAAAAGATGAATATATATATAGATAAATAATGGAGCTCTTCTG
>JAAGNO010015546.1:0-15238 GCA_033439905.1 Ceryle rudis
ACCGTCGGGTTGCAGGGGTCGGCGTAACTGGTTCTGCGGTCTCCGGAGCCGGTCGAGGGCTGACCGGTGGGTGCAGCAGAGCCAAAGCTGCTGTCCCCGAGCGCCGGCAGCCGGACGTGCGGTGGCAGCCCACGTGCGCTCCGCCCGTTTTCCCCAGTGCCTTCGCTCCCGCGACCGGACGAGGCCGGTTCGGGGCGGATGTGGCGTTAGCAGCGCGCGCCGGGAAAGCGCGTTGAAATATTTTCTCAGCGCTTTCACATCAGATTTGATCTGAGCCTTTTAATTGCAGATGACGAAGAGCGAGACCTGCAGAATGACCTGGTGGACTACGGCAAGTCCCGCTTCAGCGACGGCGTCCTGTGAGGCCTGGGCCCGGGCGGGAGACGGGGACGAGGAGAGATCGCATCGGAGGAACTTGAAGTGCTGCAGAACTGAACCATTTTTCCCTCGGCGTTTCTCACTGTAAAGGAAGCTGACAACGACGGGTGAGGGGCGTGCTCCAGGCCAGCCAAGCGACAGACGGAAACTCTTCTGTACATATGTACATAGCTGTACTATCGCAGAGTGTACTCAAACTACATTTTTGTTGTCACGTCGAGCCGATTACTCAGACTGTACCTTATCTGTAATAATCTTTACAGCTAAAACATCGATTATAAATACGGGCTGAACTGTTTCTGCACGTCAGAAACCTTTGTAAACTGGAGAACTTGTACAGTTTGTATCCGATGTAACAAATCCACCGTGGAAACGATGTACAGCCAAAGGACTCCTTTTCTACAGGACCACCAGTGTGAGCAAAAACCCCTCCTGCTTTCCTCCCGCGGGTTGAGAAAGAAAACTGAATGTTTAAACCAAAATCGCTCCTTCCTTACCGTAACCGGGGAGAGGCTGGCAGCCCTCACAGCGGGTGCCGTTGTCACCCTCCTGTGCGGTGACGGGGCGCGTAGCTAGAGCTGGAAATCAGCGGTATCAGAATTGTAATGATTTCAATATCCTGAAAAAGTTGCGTAACCGACAGCTTATTTTAAAAGGGAACAGAAACAATTCGGCACAGCTTGTAGGAAACGTCCGTGTGGGCGTGAAGGAGAGGAAGGGTGTTAGCTGAGGAACGGCCGAGTCCACATCGGCTTCGTGGAACCTGACGGGGAGGAACAGCCCTTTTACCCTCTGAATACGTCGCGTGCGCTGTCGCCGTCTCCCCCCCCGTGTCGCAGTCACTCCGGTTAAGTTACATCCTCCCCTTTGATCCCGATCTCTGACCACTTGCCGCGTTCCGCGTCTCCCGTTTTCTGTTGGAAGGTTTGTACGCGAGATACTTTCTGTATTCTGTGTTTCAGCACTTCCCGAGTCTCCGGAGGTGATTCCGTTGCTCTGCAGTATGGAAATGAAGGTTACTGACCCAACTCTTCTCCCAAAGGGCTACTGTGAATCCACGCGCTAGGGCCTGTGACGCGGGGGACTGTACTTACACCGCCCCGGGTTCCCATTTGCAGTCACAGTTTGGGTTTGCTCGATGCCAGTTCAGCGAACCTTTGAAATCAGTTTCACCAGTCACACAACTTTTTATTACTTTTTTTTTTTTTGAGGGTGGGGCTACAGGGATCTTCTCTCGGTCAGCCTTAAACGTACAGGAGGTAAAAACCAGATTCTGGCGATGCATCCCAAGGGGGGTTTCTTGCTTCAGGCTTGAGCTCTTCATTCCACGCTGCTGGGAGGCGGCCGGGGAACAGCCCCCGCATGGCGTGAGGTACTTCCAGTGGAAAACAGACGGCTGCACCGGCCCAGAATTAGACACCGAACGAATAGCCCAGGGCGAGTATAAATTGTACCAGGGTTCTAAGAACAGCAGCCTTCAGCAAATACTGTAGTGAAGCGTCACCATTTTTTTGTTTGTTTGTTTGTTTGTTTGTCTGAAAGTGTAATTTCACCCTGAATTAGGTGTTACCTTGATTCTTCTAATGAAAGCGACATTTATGGGTTCTAATAAATTAAGTTGTTTCAAGTATGCGAGGCTTCGGCTTTTACTGAGAAGCTGCATGAGGGGCAGTGACAACGCAGGAGCTGCCCTGGGATAAGCACCTCCAGATGAGCTCCAGCAGCCGGGCACCAGCGCCCTGCGGTCATGAAAGAGGTGAACCTGGTTTGTCCTGAGGACCAGGCACCGGGGGATAGGTGCTGAGACTCCGTTTGCAAGGAGAAGGAAGGAAAGGCGTCACCTTTCCCAGGAACGTGAGGGGGAGATACCCAATCAAATTCTATTTTAGCTTAGCATCTGAGAATCCCAGGCTGGTTTGGGTGGGCAGGGACCTTTCGAGCTCATCTGGTCCATGATACAAGAGCGCTAATAAAGGCCAGGTCCTGTCGTTCTGTTTCTGGTCTTGGCGTCAATTTGTTTATTGAAACGGGAGCAGCAGGAGTATTGTCTACTGGGAAGGGGCAGAGGTGTTGAATGCGTCTGAATACTTTCAGTTTTTACTACTGATGTTAATGTAGAGAACTAGACATGAAGAATGAAAAACCATCATGTGTTACACATAAAGTGTTTTTTACCTTTTGAGTACCGTGTGCTTCATTTTGCTTGGTAATGGTAGAATGGCAGCACTGCTTGTGATAACCATCCTAAGGCTTGTGCTTCGGGTGCTTTGGGAAACTTACTGTATTGTGTTGGAATTCAAGTAGTACCTTGATACAAAAGCTTTTATGAGTTCTGGAGTTAGATTTTGCTGTTGGTTTTAATACACTAACATCTGTGTAGACCCTTCTCAACCTTCAGACTTTCTAAGTGTGAAATAGTACTATTGAAATGAAACTGCTAATCTTTACACTTGCAGAGAAGAGATTTAATAGTACATCTTAGTTATTTTCTTGAGAATAGACTTGGCTTGAGTCTAGTCAATCAGTGGAAATACTAGAAATTACAGAGAAGATGCAACAAGGGATGTGTGTTTCCACATGGAAGGTTGCGGAGACAAATTTTTAGGAGGAAGAAAACCAAGCCAGCTATTGGTTCAAGTGCAAGCTGGCTTTCATCTGAAGGCCATGTTAATTAAATCAATGAGAGGCCTGAATCTTAATTGTAAGCTGGTCACAGAGTACAAATAAATGATCATGGAATGATGGATTGGTGATTGATGCATTTATCAGGTGATTTGTCGAGTAAATTTCATTTTTTTCCAGTTGTAAAACGGATTCTGAGGCAGTTGGGAGAATTAGTGAATAAGTTTGTACAGTGGTAACTTCCATGCATCCAAATATTTCTTAAAACATAGACAGAAACATTTATATTAACCACTCCTTTATCTGAAACTGGTGAAGACTGCTGAACTGATGTGCTTAGTGGGTCCATATTTGGAAACTGGATTGTGATCAGTTTGCTCAAGAAATGTGAAGGCATCATTCTTAGCTGCTGCTCTGAGGGGGAACAATTTGTTCTCTCCATGAAAGTTGAGGGAAGACTGGAGAGTATCTCTGAAAGTCCTCTCTTCCATTTCTTATAAGAAATTTTTTTGTGGTGGATTGACCCCAGCCAGCATCCAAACGCTCACCCAGCCACTCACCCCCTTCTGCTGCGAGGCGGGAAGCAAACGGGAGACGTACAGTTGCTTGTGAAGTCGAAACACCATAAGCACTGATGTCCCTTCCCTGTGTGGCTTCTCCTTTCTGAGTTTTTATTGTTGAGCATGATATATGGTACAGAGCTGTGTTGCTTCTGAAGCACGAATATAAATAAAATGCTTGGTTGTAGAATTCTCTTGTCAGTGTCGCATTTTTGTTTATGGGCAGTCTTTAAAAGCCGATTCTATAAATCTGAACAGTTTGTGTATCTGCCATGCTAAAAACTCACGATTCTTGTTCAAAGACATTTAATTGTTAAATAGGAGAATCTTAACTAATACGTGCTTATTTCTTATCTTGCAGTACAATTTTTCTAAAACCCATTTTAAGAGTTCTTACTTACATTCTAACGGGATGTGACTACATGTCTGGAAATGTCACCATCTGAGAAATTGCACAACTGGGAATGCCAAAAAAGCTGCTTTAACCTCCTTGGATTACTAGAGACATAACGGGGTGATTTTCCTTTTCATTGTATCAGCCAAGAGTAGTAACATTATGCCTCAATTTTTATTCTCCTCCCCATTTTCCCATGGAACGAGCATGCATTTCTGATGTTTACAAGCTTTGTGAAAAGGTGGTTGGGGATTTCCTCACTGCAGGAAGCCTTACAGGTGTCTTTCTCAAAGTATCCTCTTGCGTGTATTGCCGGCACTGTAAGCAGTCAGCCCAGGAGGGGTGGGCAGCAGCTGTTAGTTTTAATTCTAGTTTGCATGCATTGACATATTACAAGAAGGCAACAATGTAGCACTACTTATTTTTTTCTATTAAGTTCTAATTCTAAACTCTAAAACTAATAAATTACCGATTAGGAAGCTGTTATTTGCTGGTCACCAAATAGCCAATGTGCTATTTGAAGTGCCTGTGTGGCATGTGAGTTCTGAAGAGAAGACAAGGGAATCTGTCTCTAATAATACTACTTTATGAGACTATGTGTCTGATCAATAGTTGAGTGTTTGTTTAAATGTATTTGTAATTAACTTTTTTTTTCTTGGTGGAAGGCCCTATCTTAAAAGGTAGTATGCATGTTTTCAGGCTACAGTGGTATACTTGGTGGTCCTTGCATTTTTCTTTTCGTAAATTTTTAGGCTGAAACTTTGGCCATTTTTTTGTCCTCTGCATCCTACCAAAATTAAGTAACAGATTAGAATAATTCCTATTTCAGCCAATCGAAAGTGGCCAGTTGTCTGCCCTGGTACAGCATTTAGTATGTCTGTTACAACCTTCGCTTTACAACTCTCTTTGCAGGGGAGGAAGGTAGTACTGCCTCTAGGAGGTAGGAGGAAAGTCTAAAGAGGGTCGAGACACCTGCAAAGGTACCTGGAAGGCTGGGGTAGTTTGGATTTTGCTTGCAGCTCTTTCTCAACTAGAAAAGTTTGTCCTGCTGGGTTGGTTATTAGGAGTGTGTGTCTTCCTGCACTTAAGTATTTGACCATGTTATGTCAAACAGCAAACTCTATTTCAAATGCACCTGTGTTTGCTTTTCTGAGAGGAAATACAAACTTTCACTTTCTTAACCCCTGATCTGGGCTGAAACCTCAGTGTGTTGTGACATGGATCCAATAAGAGAGGGCTGCTAGACCACGAGGGGTTCATTCATGTGGCCATACCTTTGGAAAGGGAATATAAAAAGCTGACAGAGACTTTGAGGAGAAATGTTAGAAAGTCTGAGGGGTAGCACAGTGATAACAAATAATTAGTCGTCTTACAGAAGACATTGGTCATTGGCAGAGATGATCGGTAAGTCATCTGACTTAGAAGAGTGGCTAGAAGCCATTTTGAAAGAAAAGGCATGTCAGGATTTCTTGTTCGCTGTTTTATGCAGAAAGCTGGAACAAGCTATCCAGTAATGAATACCCCTTCAAAATGCCAAAGTGTGGTCAGAAAACAAAATGGATAGAATTTCTCTGCTTTGTGTTGTGTAGATCTTTATGTTTTGCATATGGGAAAAGTTATCTTGGTCATTTTGTGTTCCTGGAGAGTTTTGGGTTTTTTTTAAACAGCATGACGTTCTGTGTTTTCTTAAATCCTGATGTTTCTTAGGAAGTTAGGAGTTACTGGGGACTGAGTATTTGCCAGTTTGTTACTGCCACGTTGGTACGATAAGCTGATGGAGACTTTTAGGAGTAATGTTAGAAAGACTGAGAAATACAGCACAGTGATAAAATCTACTCAAACTTAGCAAAGTTTAAATATGTAATTTAATGTATTGATACAGGACTTAAATGCAGTAGCCCAATAAGTAATATTCAGGGGATGCCTATCTGTGACATTTTATTAGCGTCATCTTAGTATATTCAAAACTAAAACACTTTTTAAAGAAGTGAATTTTTAATAAAATGCAGTTTTCGGTTTCCAAGTGCTGTGTATTATTAGGAAGTTATGCACCGTATCTTTGCATTGGAACAGTGCAGATGATCATAATATCCCGATGAGACTTTTCACTGATCTTAGTCAGAAGGCTCACCCTACTTAAATAATCTTGATTGTCATGAGTGTTCATGATTGTTACTAACTAGAGAGTTTTCCTCAAACTGTCAGGACTTTCTGACTCCTTCCCTACTTAAAAACTAGAACGGGTTTCAAACAAGGTAGTGAATGGTAGAAAAAGGGTGAGGACATATTTCAGAAAATATTACGAACATTGATGGAAAATTAAACGAATGCAATAACCCAAATGTTGCCAAATAGAGCTATCACACAATATGCTTGGACATAGTTTTGGATGATGAATTCCACAGAGTACAAAATAGTAATGTCATAAAGTACTAGAGACAGTGTTGTTTCACCAGTTAATGAATGCTTAATTCTGATTTTGGTGATGCTAACAGCAACACAACTCATCCATCAGTATTACAGCTTGAACAAATACACTCTTCCATGGTTCACTTGGCGATTGTCAAATGAATCTCAGAAATATGTTTTCCAAATCTGTGAGAGTTTTGCTAATGATATTGGACTTGTCCACACACTCAGACTTTGTTTTCATTCAGATCAGTTAGTAAAAATCACTTGTGATACCAAACATATATATATGCAACAATGTGGATGACCAGAGCTGTTACAGAGTATTTGCTGCTTTGGGTTCCTGAAGCTACTGGTGCTCCTCCCTGTATTTGTAGAGAGGTGTTTTAGCTGCGTGGCCGTGCAGTCCCTAGGCCTGGCTTCAGGGACACTTAGATTAGATGTTCTGTTTATTGTCTCTTATGAATGCAGTAGTCTTAAAAATATTGTCAACTGATATATAATGGATGGCAGTATGCCTCTTAAAAAATATTTTCTAGACTTTGCCATAATACTACTTTTATATTGGCTCTACCTGGTTTCAAAAACTTTCCCAAAGTTATTTCAGGAATCTTACAGGATAGGTTAATGAGAAGTAAGAGAGCAACTGTACTTGTATAACCTCTCCTTTGTGACTTCGGTGATAGTGTACGGACTGGGTCTTAAGGATTAGTGTACCCAGTTCAGTCTTCAGTTTTACTGCATTTGAGATCCTTCCTACATGTTAAAATAGGTTATGTTTTTCTCAAAAAAGTCAATTTGTGCTTCCTTCAAAAGCATTTGGGGGATACGGCCCAGATTCAGAATGATTCAGTTCCAACCTTGAGGCCTCTTGAAACAACAATTTGAAGGAAATTGGAGTTAATTATGAATTATGAAAGATAATAATGGAGTGGATAATAAGCATCCAGAAATTTAGAGCTGAGAGATAATACAAGTGTTTGAGGCATTTGTTTAGCTTTCTGTAAATCTGGTAATTCCCGTGCTTGAACACAACGCCTGCTGCCAATATAAAAACCACACAGAATTGCACCTTGCATCCAGCTGCTCTTTGAGTTGTGGACATTTCATTGGACTTATGTCACATCTACCGCTCCATGCAAATATCTTGGTATTATAAAGGGACTCCAACACCACTAGACTGTGCTTAGAGGCTAAATCCCACCCAGTTGCCTACCGTAATGGAAGCTTCAATCTTTCTGCATGATTCAGGTGTAAGTTTTCAGAACTGTTTTCTCATTATTAGTTTTCTGTCCAAAATCACTGCTGGTTTTGGAGAGAAAAATATCAGTGTATGTGCCTAAATGTCTTGAGGGAAACAGGCTCTAGGCTTTGTGTGGTACTTCTTTGTACCACACGAGGGTGTTAAGAGAGCTGTCTGATGTCATAGTGAGGCTGCTCTCCTTAATCTTTGAGAAGTTGTGGGGACTGGGAGATGTCTCAGATGACTGGAAGAAGGCTAATGTCACCCACATCAACATGAAGGGCTTCAAGCAGGATCCAGGAAGTTATAGGCCCATCAGTCTTACTTCAGTACCTGGGAAATGGAGAACAGATCTTCCTGGGGGCTATCACAAGTCAAATGAAGCATATGATTGGGAAAAGCCAGCATGGAATCACCAGGGGCAAATTGTGCTTGGCAAACCTGGTCGCCTTCTATGGCAAAATTACCTGGTCAGTTGATGTAAGGCAAGCGGTGGACATTATCTACCTGGATTTTTCCAAAGCTTTCGATAAGGTTCCTTCCCCACAGCCTCCTCCTAGAGAAACTGATGCATTACTATCTAGACAAGTGGTTCATGCAGTGCAGTGGATGGGGGACTGACTGATGGGCTGCACCTAGAGGGTGGTGGTAAATAGCTCCTTTTCAAACTATCAGCCTGTCACAGGTGGTGTCCCCCAGGGACTGATCTTGGGCCTAATGCTGTTTAATATCTTCATAAGTGATCTGGATGATGGGATCAAGTGTACCCAGATTAAGTTTGCCAATGATACCAAACTGAGGGGGGAAATGAACACTTTGGAAGGAGAGCCACCCTGCTCCTGCAGTTGACCTGGATCAGCTGGAAGAGTGGGCCTACAAGAACTTTATGAAGTTCAGCAAGGACAAGTGTAAGGTCTTGCACATGCAGAAAAATGTTCACAATGAGAGCAATCAGCCATTGGAAAAATTTCCCCAGAGAAGGGGTGGATTCCCCAGTATTGGACACTTTTTAAGACTTGGCTGTACAGGGTGCCAGGGCCATCTTGTCTGTACTGTGCTTCTGCCAAAAAGATTGGACCAGATGATCCTTGAGGTCCCTGACAACCTGATATTCTATCATTCTTTGATTCTATGACTACTTGGTATCATAGGTTCTGTAACGTTTAAAGGTTTGACTTGATCTGCGCAGAATGTTATTTTAAAAGCAGACTGTGCACAGCAGAAAAAATGCAGGGTTTCTTTCTGTTCCTGCCTTCACATTACAGCTCAGAAGAAAGATAAAAGCTTGTATTAGTGGTTTTCTGCTACAGTAAGCTTATTATGCTTGCTGATTATTATTGTACAAATTTTCTTTCACAGGTAGTCACCCAGTTGTACCTCTGTGCAGTTACCTCAGGTTATTCCATTAAAATTTTATTGTGAATCTTTAGCTACTGTTATAAGCAATTCTTTTACCTCCTGAAGCTGAGTTGCAAAGAACTTGGCAGTGCCATCTCTGTGACCAGTGGTTAGCATTGGAAGCTTTATCCTTGTGTCTGTGTGCTGTTCACTACAGGAATGTGTTATGGAGACTTTCCTGCTACCATATGAACAGATGCTGTAGCATGGTCTTATCACAGCAGTTATGCAATTATGTATTATTTCAGCAGTATTTTTACTGAAGTGTGTCCCATGTCCTCTCAGCCATCATCGGCGAGATGTAACATGCATTACTTAGCTGTCATTAGATCTAAAGCTTTTTCTTTTTTTTATCTATTATTTTTCATCCACTCTTTCATTCTTTTGGACATGTACATCCATATGTACCTTCTATACACCTCCTGCTTTTCCCTTAGTGGCAAACTTTTCTGGAATGGAGTAAGATGAACCCCCTGGGGTTGTTTTCAGCCTCTGTTGAAGGTGAGGTGGGGAAGAGAGAGAGGCAGAGAGAGACTCCTATTAAGCTAAATCAAAGCCATACACCACCCCCATCCTGTATTTGTGGCTGATGCCTGGTGTTTAAATGAACGTACATGTTATGTATGTTGAAGTTGGAGATAATGCTTGTAGTAATTCTCCACATGTAAGGCAAGTCTTTACATTTCTGTTGCTTGGGGTACAGTTTGTCTCTCTCACTGCAGGGAATGAAAATGTTGTTAAGGTGATGGGATATAAAAATGCAGACATTCTGCAGTCTAACAACTGAACTACATCTTATATTTTTGGAAAACAAAAATGAGTTATCCTGAAAAAAAGTTGGTTTAAGTTTTTGTTTGTTTGTTTGGGGGATTTTTGGGGTTTCGTTTCATTGGGGTTTTTTTTTGAGAAACAACAGATATCCTTAGTAATGATCTCAAAGCACATGTAAAATTAACATGTTGTTAGGCCAAGCCCTATGTTTGGCATCCCACCAAAACAGTATTGGGCATAATTCCAGGAAACACCTCTCCAGCTGATGCTAGCAGGAACGGTGTTAGGCAGACGGTGTTTAATCCCATGTGCATGGCTAAAATTGTGAAAGAGAGAATCTGGAAAGGGTTAATACTCTATTGAATGCATGGCTTGCAATTCTATTATTTGGTTTTCACGGTTTTTTCTTGGTTTAGTGGCTTATATAATTAAGATCCTGAAATTGTCTCTGATATGAAGGATGGCACACACAAGCACTGTTATGCCTCCTCATTATGCTGAAGAATTTGTCTGAATTCTGGTATTCACTGACAAGAATACCATGTATCAGGTAGCCACTATTTCATCCTGAGTGCATTTTCCTTAATCTTGTCATCTCTTTTTCAAAGACTGACCTGGTCTTGACTAGAGATCAGCAATATGTGACCTAGACAACTTGAGAGAATACCAGTTTGGTGTCTGAGCCTTTTGCAGAAAAAGTCTGAAAGTGTACAGATGTTCCTGCATTGTATAGCACTGCTTATAAAGGTGCAAAATATGAAGTTGGGAAATATTAATATTGTAGTATCTTGCTTTCACCTGCCATTTATAATTAATATCTCATACATTATTAAACCACTGTTATCCCTGGTTGTCATCTCTGATGCTAGATGCTGTATTTGTACTGTTTGCACCTAACATGCTTGGATAAGAATTTTAAATTAATCTAGTACAAATGTCCCCATTGGTGTAAAATATTTTTTTCATCTAATGCTTTTATTTGTTTCTTTAAAATGACAGTGAGCAATATGCACCAAATAGAATGGGGGGGGGGTGTTATATACTGAGACTTCTTTGTAAATAAAACACAAAGTTTACCTTTGTGTTAATGAAGCTGCTGAGGTTAATTGTAGCAATTTGAAAATGTGTTCATGTCAATAAAATGCTTCAGGATTATCTTTTTATTTTTATTCCTCTGGCAAAGTACTGTAAAAATGTTCTATGTGACAGAATTAAATTTTCTTAATGCGTCCTTTTGGTCTTGCTGGTTTTGTGTTTGATTTAGGTAATCCCATGTTAACATTTATTTTAAAGTTTTAAAAATATATTTAAGTGCAAAAAGTTACTACACTGTGCTTTTGGTTTTTTGTATCGCCTTATGTCTGAGTTAGCTTCCTTTTCTTTTGAAATGTTTCCACTTCAACAAATGAAAGTGAAAATGCCATTGATCAATCCAAATACTATATGGGCTATAGCAACCTACTATTGTTTGCCAATATTTGAAGCCTCTTTCTTTATAACCTTCTTTGATTATAGTAGCAATCAGTAATAACTTCTTCAGGTTTTATAAATGAGAAGTGTACATAGACAGCAAGAATCTTGCTAATTTTTTAAAGAATTATAGGCACTATAGGCAAAACGGCTTAATATTCCTTCAATAGTCTAAATAAAATGACTGCTGTGAGCTTTTAAGGGACCTATAACAAGTCAAATACTAGAGGCTATATATCTGCATATTTTACCTGTGATTCTCTTAATGGTATGGTTTTTTTCCACCATTTGTAAGTAAAGAAAAATTTGTGTTCAACTTGAAAATAGAGTATCAGATTTGAGCAGTCCCCTTCTCATAGCCCTATTAGACAGCCAGCTTGTTTTGTTAGAGAATATAGGAAATAAGTAAATTTAAAAACGTCTCTTTGACCATAATCTCTAACATTTCAGTGAAGAGGCAGTTCTGTTACTTACTTAAAAAAAAAAAAATATATGATGAGCAGAAGTTGAAGGAAAACTTAAGTAGTTAGTGAAAATATGAAGTGGAAAACTTCTCTGGTAATGTTTGTTCTGTTTGTAATACTGCTAGCATTTTAAAAAATATTTTATTTTAATGAATAAAAACATGTTGCTAATATGTTCCATGTTTAGTGTTAGTTTTAGTTTCAAACAATAAAGGTTGAATGATTTCACACCTGAATTGTGAACATAATCTGCTTTTATATATTATTTTCTCTCATAAAAAGTTTCAACATTAAAATCACACTTGCTTTCAAAAGAAATAAAATACACTTTAAAACTTACTGCCTCTCGTCTTCACAAAGCTTTAGAAAGGTGGATATTGCTTTACAAGCTGAAGATTGGTGGAAAGTTGTTTGGTTCTTTTTTATTTGTTTGTGTTGGTTGGTTGGGTTTTGTTGTTTGGTTGGTTCGGGTTTTTTAAGAGGAATGAAGTCTGAGAGAGTTCTAGAAATCATCAAACTTCCTTTTCCCAGAAATCATTATCAGAATGAGCCCAAATAGTCTTTACTTCATTGAAGGAGGTGAAGGAGAAGATATATTTACCATGTAAAGTTTCACTGATCTTAAGGTTAAATCCCCATTCCACTTGTCCCTCTACAAACATGAAATAAGATGGCACCTATTCTCACACCTTTTTTTCCATAGTAATGGAGAGTGGGCAGAAGAATGGCAAAAGTTCATCTTGCATCTCTATGTTGGCCCTGGAAAGGAGGATTTAACTGCTGCTGCCTTTTAGGTCCTTGTTACAAAACCGGCAGATCTTAGCAGGATCATTCATAGTACAGATGTTTCAGTTCAAGCTGCAGGCAAACAAATATTTCTGTCAAATCATAAGGAACTGGTTAGCGTTATGATGGCTGTGAGAAGACAAGCAGAAGCTGATCCACTCTAAAGGCTGTGTGAGGCAGGCAGGTATCTCAGGTATCTACAGCAGCAGAGTCTCTGCAGAGACTTTTTAAAGAACAAATGTAAATTTATGCTGAATCTAATAGGGCCACCATATTTTTGATGTAGCATTTAGAGCTGTCTCTAGTATGTTGCAGTGTCATAGCATAAGTTCATAAACTTCACCATGTTTTTCATGGTAACAGTAGAGCAGTTGCACCTGTTCTCTGCTTTCCAATTTGTTAGAAATTGGTGCCCTGGTAAGGGTGTGTGGCATGGACCAGAAGTGAAGGGCATGTGTGAGGTTTGCTTATAAATGAGGTGCAGAAGTGAACCCAGCCGTGAAATCAGCCCCTGTGGGGACCGTGCCCTTAGACACATGTGGAGCAGCGTTTATTTATGCGAGCTCAAAATGCACGTGAAAAGTGGGTTCTTTCATAAATTACTTTGCATGGTACTTCAGAAAGGACAATTAAGATCCTAATATTACAATTATGTTGTTATATGTTACTGCAAAGGACCATAATTCTATAGAAAAAGGTATTTGAATGTACGTGTAAAATAAATAGTCAAAATGGAGTGATCTTCAATAGCTAATGGCAATGCTCTCACTGGAGCATTATGGGAGTAATTTGCCTTTTTTGTTGGGATCAAACAAAAAAAAGGTTGGGCTAGAGTCCCTCAGATTTTGGACATGTTAGTTCCTTTCTGCAGTTGTGGCTATAACATTCATAGGCTCTTTTCACTAGGAGCTATGCTGATATCAATTATGTGTCATATATGCACTGAACATCTCAAAAGCTGCAGTGTTGCTTAGTTTTCTGACTGCTTGCAGGCTTGAATTTGAACACGTTTTCTCTATCCCCTTCACAGTTAAGGATTTTATATTTCCACATTTTGTAGCTTCATTGTTATAACATACATCTCCAAAATATCAGCTGTTGTGGTAGTTTTTCTCAAAAAGCATCTTAATGAAAGGTGGGAAAACAAGCAGACCTGATAAGTCAGTGACATTTCTCTGTCTGTGACTGGAACACTGCATCTGGACTTGCTTTTGTGCTGTATTGTAAAGTTGATTGCTAAAACACAAATGCAGTCATTAAATGAAGAAAAATGTTAATGATAATTGGATTAAAGCAGAGAGATCTGTACAGTGTATGATGGGGGGGGAAAGTAATTTTATTAACTCTGGTTTAAGTTATTTAAATTCTGGATGGCCATGGTCTTCAGGCATGCTAAGAATGATGCAGATCGTTAGGCTTGTAATGATATCATTAATTGTTTCAAAAATAATCTAAGTCTGTATGTATTTGCTGCCATCAGAAACTGTAGGTGGGCATTAGAGTTCATTGAACAATTCATCGGTGGGCACCTTTTGAAATTAAACAACTCTGAGAATAGTTTCAGTAAAAAGCTTGGAACGAGTACAAGTTCAGATGGAGAACAGCTGTGTTTTGCTGTATAGATCTGAGCCTGTTTCATAGAGGAAATAACACCATGCAGAAATAGGCTGTAGTCCCGAAGAGAGCCCCACGCGGTGTTAAGTGTGTGTGTGCACTCCCAGTTGTGAGATGAAAACATCCTAAGGCAGACTTTTTTTTTTTTCCAGTTTTCTGGTAGCCCTTTTATTCCCTTTATCTCTTGTAATGGTTCAGTGCTATGCATATTATGATCTTATTTTCCTGTTGTAGTTTTCTTTACCTGTTTTGCTGATTAAAACCAGCTAAGCAGTTGTCAAGGAGGATGCCCCTGCATCAGTGCCGGAGGCTGTTGATGACCTGAAAGCTCCCAGTGTGGGCTAGTTCAGAGGAAATCTTCCCATAGGTTGTAATAAGTTACTGCTGTTGGGAGCTAAAGTTCAGTTACATAGATTTCACTATAACACTCCTGTATTAGTGGTGCTAAAGGAGTAATTGCCACTTTGCCTCATTACTAGTAATTTTTCTTTAGGGAGGTAAGAAAAATGACCTCTGCATGTTGCCATGTCTTGCCCATGCCCTGTGCCTTTCAATTCCCTTCTACTGAATCTTGAGTATCAGCATTTTGAGAGAGATTTTTTTTTTAACTTGTTTAATTGACATACCAGCCAAGTTCTGCTTGCTCAAAAAGGTCTTTCAAGTTTGTGATGCAAGTTTGTATTTATAGCATTAACAAAGCTGTGTTATTTGTTTTGTTCTCATCTAGGTGCCTGAACTGGGATTTGATTTCTTATCCTATGGATCACTGAATAAGTAACAGATGGCCTTGCCTCGTCTTACAGGTGCTTTACGCTCCTTTTCAAATGTCACTAAACACGAGGATTACAGTGAAGAATTAGCTGACTTAACGGTAAAGAGTTTTTTCTTTTCCAAAGCAAAATTGTAAACTATAAGAGTTTATATAGGAGGAATTGTTTACTTCTTTCATTTGCGTTGCTATTTTAGAAGAGCAGGCAAGCAAGACTGGGCAGAGTATATACAGTTTCCTGTGCATTCCTTCATAGTGTCCTTACTCAAAGTCAGATGTGCTGTAGCTTTGTGATTTATGCTGGGCCCTTACAATCATGATGTGCTATATGGATAAAGTTGCTTGTCTGTGTTAGTACAG
>JAAGNO010015546.1:24292-53005 GCA_033439905.1 Ceryle rudis
TCGCCTGCCCCGCTAGCCACCGGGGGCCGCAGGGCTTCGCGGGCGGCAGGAGAAGCAGGAGCGCTTCCGCCTCTCCTCCTCCCCCGCCGTCGCCCGAGGGGCCCGAGCTCGCCAGGCGGCGAGTTTTCAGGGCGTTAAAAGTCCGAGCCCTTAATGGGTCTCCTACCCTGTTTTGTAAACACGGAGGGTGTGGGAGCTTGAAACCTTCCTCCTGCAAATCGGCACTTAGTGACCTCTGAGCTTCCCCATTTTGCCCCGCGGGTGCTGGGATGAGCGGAGCCACCCTACTGCAGTCCGCGAGGGTGCTAGGAAAAGTGCAAGTGCCTTCGGCTGCTTCTCAACTCCTTCCTCATTACGAAGCCTGCCTGTGCCCGAGGAAAGACCTTGGACTAGCGGGGACTGAGCTTGGGCACTTCTCCACCTCATCCAGGCTGGAAAGGAATCCGAGGGAGGGGTAGGGGGGTTAAAGCAAGCGCTCTCCGTTGGAGCCGCGAACGCCTATGCTCCCCTAACCCGGCTGATTCGCTCCTAAGCGGCAACGCTGCGGGAGGGAGGCTCTTATCATAGAACCAAGGCCTGCCTGATGAACTGGGGTGTGAAATGCAACACAAACACACATACACACACACCCCCTTCCTTTCCTCTCGCGCCCGGGCGTACTCGCCCCCGCAGGCGTCTGCCTGTTCACCCCTTCTCCCGATTTTGTTTAGCGGCTCAGATATGCCTTGAAACGCTGCAGGATTTCCCCTGCGCCTCCCCTCCACCCCGCAGCCTTCCCGAGGTCTCATCTCCGGGCAGACGTGCTGTGCAGTTTGACGGGAAAATCCTCGTCCCCTTGCCTTTCCCTAACGGAAAATTCCCTTGCCCGCATCCGCGGGGGAGCGCTGCCCGCACCCCACAAAGGATGCTCAGGCGTTGATACGCTTCATCTGTCCAAGTGATCAACCAGGGAGCTCTTGGTTATCGGAGGCAGGGGGCTCGAAGAACGTCGGAGAGATGGGACTGGAGCGGGTGGGGGTTGGTGACTGAAAAGCTCCTATAATTAAGTAAACAGCAGAGTTGTTGTGCGAAGGAAATAAATAGTCAATGATCCCATTGTAGAACCGAGCGCAGGCGGCACAGACCGCGACGGACTTGCCGCGATTGGGCTCTGGCCGCTGTGACTTGCAGCTTAATCGGCCCCACAGCACATCCCTTAATTACTTGCAGCGCACTTCCATGGCCGACAGAAAATTCATTAGTCAGTTCATTTGCCTGAAGCTGTAATGGAGATAACTCTTGTAAAAAAATAAATCCACTGCTAAAGCAAAGCACTTCATGCCACCTTAGGAAGTAAAGGGAGCTGAGGAGGAGGTCCAAGCCAGGAATAAGGGGGTTGCTTATGGGGCAACCAAGCGGCACAACATTGTGGAAAGCTGAGCTCTGTGGGCTCCTGCAGGAGAGAAGGGAATCGCGAGGATCACCACGGGAGTGACCAAGGGATCTCCACGATCTCTGTGAAGGCGAGACAGGTCAATGTTGCAGTTAGAGGCAAAGGGTGGGAAGCGTGTGAAGCTAGATGAGCAAACATCCGTGCAAGCAGTGCACAAGCACAAATGTGCAACTTGCAGTGTTTATTACTGACTGCATTTGCGCTGTTACTATCCAGATTTTTCTGACCACAAACACAGAATGAGGCAAACATAAAAATATGTCATTCAAAAGGAAGGAAGGGAAGAAAAGGGATGTGGTATTTCAGTCCACCCCCACCCCTCCCTTTATTGTAGATAGATTGTGTAATACCCTCATGTAATCATTTCACCTCAAATATATTGATGCAGAATATATTCCCTTGTTGCCTGGGTTACATTTCTGTCCAGACATGGAACCCTCAATGCTTTCCTCAGCCAACAGTTTATGCAGGTCTTCCCTCAGAAAGGAAAGAGGTTCCCAATGTCATCAGTGCTGTTATCAACACATATCACCTGGGATATTTAGGGAGCTTGCATATGTCTTATTATTATTCAAATGAAGAAAGTTGGAGCAGGAAAGTTTGAACAACAAGCCGAAGATCACACTGCAAGTCAGTGGCATAATGGCAAGATGCTCTGAGATTCTCTTTTCTCAAGCTTTGACTATTGCAAAATCCCTTAATTTCAATACTGATGAAGTTTCTTGTTATGTTTCTCCCAAGTTACACTGTGGGAACTTTGAACTTTATCAGTATTGACTACCAGAAAGAAACATACAGGAAAGCACAGGCCTAGTTTGTTGATATTCAAAATACCAGAGAATTTGTCACACAAGGTTTTGGGTCTTACAAGAAAACAAACAAACAAACAAACTTATTTGCTTGCTTGCTTCTTTTCTTATTGCTGAAAATGTAAAACTTTCTTAGATAATATGTGTCATATTTCACCAGCTGTTTAAATTGTTTTGTAACTATCAATAAGAATTTTACCCCATTAAAAAGTAAACAAATTTGCAAAGATCTTTGTGAGAATAACCTTTGAGTTTGTTTGGTTTTCCTGGCATTATTTCTAAAAAAAGAGAATTAAATAGAATCACAGAATCATAGAACGGCTTGTGCCAGAAGGGACCTCTAAAGGTCATCTAGTTCGACCCCCCTGCAGTGAGCAGGGACATCCTCAACTAAATCAGGTTACTCAAACCCTTGTTGAGCCTCACCTTGAATATCTCCAGAGATGGAGCCTCAACTACCTCCCTGGGCGACCTGTTCCAATGTTCCACCACTCTCATGGGATCTGCGTTTATCATTTTCCCACTCCATTAGGTGCATTTATACCTCAAAGTTATAAGTAATGTAAACCTGTAGCCTAATTGCTTTAAGCCTTCCAAAATGAAATTACATAAGGATGACAAATAAATTCTTTCCCCACAAAAAATCTATCACTAATACTTAGTCCATCTGAATATTTAACACTTCTTTTTTCCTGCTTTATCTTTCAATTTAGGTCAGCTATGATGATGTAAACACTGACAGAATTTAAGATCTTTCAAAAGAGTTTCCATGAACTTTTTTTTAAAATGCCAGATTTACAAAGACCCAAACCCAACCAAAACAATCTCTCAGGGATTCTGGATGCTAAGGTTTAACAGCTCTAAACACATTCTGTCCAGATTAATGATCCAAATCTGAGTACTGACACTTGTTCAAGATGAATAGTTCACAGCTTGTGCCTTGCCACAGAAAACACTGAAGCAAACTTCTGGGATTTCAGATTGCAGACAACTGAATATTTTGTTCTTCTTGCCAGCCATTGTTTTATTTTTCATCCTCTTGCAGTTGTGAACAACACTGGGTTGTCTTTCAGGAAACCTGTGTCTTACTGCTACAGCTTAAGGACTTCTGGTAGAGCTCGTGGGCAAAGAAAGAATTGTTGTCATTAGTTTGGCTGAGGAAAATCCTCTCAAGTTTTGTATCTTCAGAGCTTTTAATGATGACCTTATATACTCATATTCCTGGTGAAGCTGGCTGCATGTATCAAATCTCATTCCCTCAAACAGAAGAATTATTCAAACCAGGATGGAATAAACCCCCAAAATACCTTTGTCTAGAAGAAATAAATCCCCATTCTTGCATTATCCACTTGAGGGAGACAATGAGCCATAGGTTACATCCGTATGTCAGTTTGATTGATCATATACAAAATTGAACTTTTAATTGCTGATGGATTTGTATCCATTGCATGTTAATGTTAATTTAAAAAGTACTGGCCTCCGTAACACAGAAGGCATGAGCTTTCTCATAGTAATTAATTGATCTGTACATCTGACAGCTTTATTCTCTTTCCTTACTGTCTAGCAAGGTTGGATCATCCGATGGCTTTCACTCATAGGTCTTTGACAGGACTGTCTAGAGTCTTTTCAGATGATATCCCATGACTCTAGAATTAATATCTCACATTTGAACAACATCACCTAATTCGAGACGTACATGTTGACTCACTTAAGAGGTACACTAAAGTGTATTACATTACTAAAAGGCCTAAAATATAACACTATTAAGAGCCATAGAAGAATAAAAACTTTACATGAATCTGAATACCTTTGAATATAGAACCACATCTTGGACATTTTATTTTATTTGGTGCTAGCCACAACACAGTGTAAATATTCTCCAACAGACTGATGTATTTTGCAGTCTTCCCATGAAGAAAAGCAGCTAATCCTGAAAACCATTTCTAAGCACATGAAAGACAAGAAAATTAGTAGGAGCAATCAGCATAGATTCACTAAGGGAGAAATCATGTCTGACCAACTTGATAAACTTTTACAATTAAGTGACTGGTTTGGTGGGTGAGGGGAGAACAGTGATTATTTCTTACTTTAATGTCAGTAAGGATTTCAATGCTGTTTCCCATGAGATACTCATAAAGAACCTGTTGATGTATGGGCTGGATGAGCAGAAATGAAAACTGGCTCTATGGCTGGGCTCAGAGGATGGTGATCAGCTTCATGAAGTCAGCAGGAGGTCAGTAACTAGCAGTATCAATATTGCATCCAGAGGTCAATACTGCATTAATGGTTCAACATCTTTACTAATGATCTGGATGATGGGGTAGAGTGTACCCTCAGCAAGCATGCTGATGACACTAAACTGGGAGGAGTGCCTTATACACCAGAGGATTGTATTGTCATCCAGGGGGACCTGGACAGGCCAGAGAAATGGCCTGACAGGAACCTCAATAAGTTCAACAATGTCAAGTGCAAAGTCCCGCACCTGGGGCAGAACAACTCCATGGCAGAAAAAGACTCAGGGGTCCTGGTGGATACCAAGTTGAACATGAACTAGCAATGTGCCATTGTGGCAAAGAAGGCTGTTGATATCCTGGGCTGCATCAGAAGTATTCCAAGTGCCTAATCTTGAAGAAATAATATAAATAGGATTCATAGGTGATATTTTATGGTTAATATACAGCTGAGAGTAGGCCTTCATCCTCAGATACGCAGTCATTTATACTAGGTAATCCATTATATAGTCTGATGAATTACAATTAATCGCATTCCTTTTCCTGGGATTTGGAAATTAAGATGAATTCATTGTCAAGATTCAGATATATGGCACAACATACCACATACTAGTTGTGGTGACAGCCACACAGCACCTTAGACCTCAATACGAGCTACTTATCAGGACAGTAGTTAAAGGATGCTCCATTGACTTCAAATTCTCAGAATGGAAAATTAAAGTTTACTAGTGTGTAGAGAATTACAAGATCTGTGCAGTGTTTAAATCTCTTTGAGGTTTTTTGGAAAGTGAATTTCACCTAAAGCAAGCCTACGCTTGTAATCTACCTTGAAATTATTTGAGTTAGACTATACAAAGTGTATTTGGTCCATTTCAGGAGAGGCAAGGAAATTGCTGCACTATTCAAACCTAAGCAGTTTATCAGATATGGAAAAGCCATTTCTAGTACGTGAAAATACTCCCTGGGGCATATTCCTCTACAATATGAATTTTAAGTAGGTAGGAAGTCACATATCCTGGCATTATATTATAAAAGAGAATAATGACCTACTTTAGCAATGATAACTGTAAGTGAAGTAATGGGGCCACAAATAACATGTAAAAATAAACACCTTAATTAAGTAATTCAAACTCTTATTTACTTTTCATATTTTAAGCATTTATAAGGACCTTGACTTCCTTAATTTCTTTGCTATCTCATTTCCTGGGAAGAAGTAGCAAATTTCACTTCAGTTTGAGTTTTTAGTAGAAGTCTTAGGTTCTGGGAGAATGGCTTAAGCACTCTAGTCAGCACAATTCAAATACATTTTAAATACCTTGTCAAATTAGGATCTGACAGAGAGATCATTTTAGGCTGTGCAAGGACCCTCCTTCTCTAGAGGGTATATTAGTACCCATACACAGGCTGAGGAATGGTGGTGACATTTCAGTGATGAAGACTACTTAACGTCCCAGGTCTGGACAGACCTGAAAATTATCTTGTTAGCTTAATTCCGATGTATTGTTGAAATCCATTGTCCATAAAAATCTTCCAGAAGTGAAAGTGACAAAGGAGGGCTTATTTTTCATTGTTTGAGATTGCTGAAACTTGAATTTTAAAGTTGTTCTGAGAAAAAAAGGCTGTTTGGCATACTATTCTGAGAGATAGGGCAGGACAAGTAAGAGATGATGAAACCAGGGCTGTGAAGAGCAGAACCTGAATCTGAACAAGAAACTGAAAATCAGGAAGGATGAGTGAAACCAAAAAATCTTCCTGAGTTGACAGGACCCTTGCTGTGAGGAAGGAAGGAACTGAAGAGAAGTATCAAAAAGGAAATACAATATTTTAAACTTACTGAAATTGCTTGAAAGCTGAGAGAATACACTGTGCTGGGACAACTGCCAGAAGGAGTGAAGTCTTTTTGAAGATGAAAAGAACCACACATGCTATTCTTGGATAACTTAGGAGAGTTTGAGTCTCCTTAACTCTATGTATAACACAAAGCATCTTTATGAAAGCATTTTAAACTCACAGTTTGCAATCATTCTAATTAGCATTTTACTCCTAATTTGGCTTGTTTCTATGTCTATAAATTATGAAAATTGAGGCCTTGAGAACACAGAGGATCAGACTTACCATGACTTTTTAATGAAAACCAGTGTCCAGCCTAAAGATAAGCTGAGAAACTTTCCAGTCTCTGAGGTTCACTGAGATAAGAGGAAAAAAAAAGAAGGAAAAAAAAAAGTAGAGCCCCTTCACTTTCAGCATGTATATTTTTCTCCTAACAGTTAAGAGGCACTAGTCTGGTATCTCTTGATACAAAAGAGAAGAGATACAGCTCCTTTTTTTCTCCTTACCATGCCCTTTTAGAAGTCCTTCAGGAAGAATATCTAAATCAAATGAAAATTATTCTCTCAACAGGATGAATTTATATTGAACAGTGAGAAGGAGTACTCACATCTTTCATGTTTTATTAACAAGACTTTTACAACTGGAAAACAAAAACAAATAAACAAAACCCACACAAACAAATCAAAGAAAACCAAAACAAACCAAAACAAGACAACAACAAAACAACAACCAAACAAACAAAAAACCCCCAACCTAAAACCAAACAAACCAACAACAAACAAAACCCTGACAAAAGGATGGGAGCAATTCTAAGAGCTACTGATGAGGGAATTGAGATAAAGTACAAAACAGATCAAGTGAAAGCTAGCTCTTATTAACAATAATTTCTTATACACGTCTGTAACTTAAATAGGTGGAACACATATGAACAAACACAGTAACTCCTAGTTTTCCACTTTTAACCAGAGTTGGGAACACTTCCACGAGAACATTTTCATGTAACTTCCTACATTTTACAGTAGATAGCACTGTGAGTCAGATGATTAAATAAAATTCAGAACTTTGAGCAGCAGGTTTTACCCCAGGTCTCACAGGCAAAAGAATGGAGCTAATAATTTCATATAGACTTCTCTATATGGCAGGTAAAAGGTGTCTTGCAATAGTCTAAACAGCTGGTCTATAACATCCAAAGGAGCAGAATAAACTTGGTCTAAATGACTTAGATGATCTCTGAAATCTGAGGCATCCACATACCTGTAACTGAGGACCTGCCCAGTCAGTTATCTAAAGAACCAACTGAGGTTGGTGTTATTTACTTTCTTATTTGTAAGCAGACCTTGTAGGCAGTATTATCTGTTATTTCATGACAGCTGCAGGTTTGGGAAGCATATATTTCAAATTTTTATTACTTTTTTTTTTTCCTACAATTTTAGTTTAGGAAAACTATGCATAAAGCTCTACGAGGAAATAAGAATTTGAAGTATCTACAACTGTAGCCATTCAGAATCCAAAAATACTTTTAAGAAGAATTTCTTCGCATTCTAAATCACCTCTTTTGAAATCACAGCACTGAAATGTTTTGCTATTACATTGTGAAAGAGAAATGATGACTTTTGTTTGCTAAAACCTAGTTTTACTAATACTGCAATATACACAATGTTGACAAATCTGGCTAAAACAGCGCAGTGGTTTTTTTCCAAAAACCCATTTCTAACCTTGTACTTTGAGCTGCAATTCTTTAGCTAGAGGCCTGAAAAATGGAAATCTCTTGTAATAGTCTATCTATAATTCATGTCAATGTAGTTCAAAACCAGAGTTTTTGCCTGCCATTTCCCCCTACAGTGTTCATCTTGTCCTTTTCTGTTTACCATGAAATAAAGAAGCATCTATTCATGAATTACATAGGATATTAACAAATTAAACAGAAAACACTCAACTCTTTAGTGCCGAAGTAGGTAGTCCTATGCAATATAACAAAAAGAAAAATAATAGCATTGATACAGCAGAAGCTACCTCTTCTGAAAGTAAAAAAACATGACTGAAGTCTTGACTGATATTATTCATAAAACCCTCATTTGTCTCAGAATCTCTCCCAAACTACCTATCTCAATTACTACACAATACAGATTTTTATCAAGTCTTTAATCACCAGACTTCTAGAATAACTTGTTCTCGTTTTGTACTTGGGTCAAAAGATTATGGCCCAGCATTTACCAACAGTTAAACAACATAACCGAACTGCAAGCAGCCTTCACTTTGGCATAGAGATATGGTGTTATTTACACTTCATTGGCAAAACCATTAACTTAAGTAGCAAAAGCTAAAATTATCTTTTATGAATTTTTTGCTTATTTGCTGTGTTGGATTTGTGTCTGAAGGAATTTTGGTAATGGGGAAAGGAGCTACCGGCATGACTCCTGTAAGAAGCGTGGAGAACCTCCCTCATCTCCAAGTCGGACCCACCTACTGCCAAGGCCAAGCCAATCAGCACCTCTACAGTAACATATTTAAATATCTTGTGGAAAAACTATCAGGCAAGTTCCTTTGTTCTGTGAGCTCTTTTGTTCTGGAAATGAGTAGGATGTGGGAAAGACAACAATGTGGACACCAAGGTCAGTGAGGAAGCAGTGAGGGAGATACACCAGAGCAGCCTTTCCCCTTCAGCTACTGGTGAGACAGCAGGCTGACCCCCTGCAGCCTATGGAGATCAGCGGTGGAGCAGAATCCCACTGGCCATCTGTGGAAGACCCCATACCACAGCAGGGCTGTGATCCCAAAGAAGCCCATAACTCTGAGGGAAGTCTGTACTGGAGCAGTCTGTTTCTGGGAGGATTATAGCTCACAGAAGAGACCTACACTAGTTGTGGAAGTTTGTGGAAGTCTGTCACGAGGGAAGGACATCATGTTACAACAAGGGAGGACTATGAGGAGCCCTCCCCCTCAGGAGGAAGAAGCAGCAGAAACAACATGGAACAGACGGACCGCAACTCCCATTCCCTCCCCTGCTGTGCTGATGGAGGGGAGGAAGTAGAGAATTTGGAACAGAGCTGAGTCCAGGAAGAAGGGACAGGTGGAGGTGAAAACGAGTGTAAGATTCAGTTGTTTCTCTCACTGTCCTGCTCTGATTCAATTGGTAAATTGGTGGTGGATTTTTTGTTTAAATTAAATTGATTTTGTTTCCCCAAGTTGAGTCTGTCTTTTTCCCATGACCATAATCAGTGAGTGAGCCCTCCTTGTCCTTTCTCTCAACCCTTGAGCCTTTTTGTTGCATTTTCTCCTCCCCATCCCACGGGAGAGGGTTAGGAGTGAGTTAGGCCACATGGTGCTTAGTACTGTCTGTCTGGGCCTAAACCACGACATTTGCAGTTTATCTTTGTCTTACTTATTCCATTATACATTCAATGGTTCAGGTGTGTCTCATTTTTTCTAAGTGTGTATTTGGCCCTTAATATCTCAGTCCTTGTTTTTTAAATGCTAAAGATGCTAATTGTGAATAAGTATTCCTAAAGGAACAGAGAAATCCACACTAAACTAATTCCATGTCTCCTTCCAAGTTTATCCCTAAATCTCAGGAGATAAATAGCTAATATAGTAGTCTATGAACAATTTGATTAAATGAAGGTTTCCTCTTTTTCTGTGAGACAATAGTAAGAATTATGTAATAAAGTTTACTAATGTTCCTGGGGCTGGGTTATCATCAAATACAGATTAATAAAAGTTACTTCTTTTCCATATCGAGAGATGTGAAACTTTGTATTTTATGTGTACTTGAAAATAAATGCCATCTGGAAATGAAGAGAATTCACTGACACTGACAGCCCCAAAGCAGGCGAGAGGTTAGAGGAGAAATTTTTCATTATGCTTACTAATATTTCAGAGAGGTATCTGTCCACGTTTATTTCAATTTGTATTTCTGTTGAGGTTCTAGTATTTAATATGCTCTACAAATTTTCAGCCACTTTGAGATGGGGAGGAGAGAATGAATGCCAGGAGTTTGAACCAAGGAAAAATTCCTTACACCAGTGATCATAGAATCACTTAGGTTGGAAAAGACCTTTAAGATCAAGTCCATCCATAAACCTAACACTGCCAAGTTCACCACTAAACCATGTCCCTAAGCACCACGTCAACACGTCTTTTGGCGTAAGTACCAGTAAGCCATCTCTTCTGGCCTCTATGACTAAATAACTCAAAACTTCACCTGCTCTTTGAGGAATCTTTCCTTCTATCCATCTCAACTGTTACATTTCTGAAAAAAATATCTCGGTCTACTGAGTTCACTACATCAATCTGCTTGGTCAGTAACCTTTTATCTATAACACAGTCAGACAGCAGTAAGGCAACCCATAAACATTAAGTATTTTTTATTATAACCAGTGAAGTAGAACATATAACAGGTTACCAATCTCCCAAAGTCTTTTCTTAGAAAAGGCCTTACAGCTGAACAATCCAAGTATGCTTTGGTAGAGTTAAATCAGGAAAGACTACAGACGAACATTATTATGTTTCATAGAAACACAGAATGTTGATACATCTGTGAAATACAGGTGATATCTATTAATTCACCCCTCTTTTTAGAGGTGAGTTTTTAAAATGACTATGAAGCTAGGTTTAATTCAGAGGAGGGAATGTCTTTTTTGATGACCCAATCCAAAGTTTGACGAAGACAACAGGAAGGCTCCAAGACATAAGAGTGAAAATAAAAAATTTACAAGAGAGGAAGGAAGGGACAAAGACATACTATCAGTTTAGGGATGTTTCAACTCTTAGTCAGGTTCTATCAAAGCTTCTACTCATTTGTGTTCCTGGATTTTCCCTGAAATAAGGAGGCTGGCTTCTGACATGAAGTCTACTTAATTTGAGTGCAAAATCATATGCAGTTAGGAGGTGTTTCATAGATTAAGCCATGGGTTTAGATAACATTTGTTTTAATTATTAACTTTATCAAAGTCTGCTTTTAGTTACACAAGGACACAATTCACTCAAGTAAGTTAAGGAGATTGAATATATTAAAATCTTAAGGAATACTGCCTCCTGAAGGACTTTTCTTCTTTCTGTTCCTTTTCCTTTTCAGAATAATTAAGTACTATGTGCAGATTTAAAAGTTTAGAACTTATAAACAGTGACGTTTTCTATGAACTGATTTGGCAAATGCGATAGGATCTAACAAAAAAGTATTACAACTTGAGCATGTCACCAATCTCTCAGCCAGTGGAACACAAGTATCACTTTTAAGATACCTATTTGAATCCCATTTGATCAGAACATGAAAAACAAAACAATAAAAAACAAACACAACAAACCTTCACATTTGTGGGGGTTTTTTTTAAGCATCCAAAGTTAAGTGGGATGAGTTCAATTTAGACAGCCTAAGCTCTCTTAAAAGGCTTGTTAGTGAACCAATCTTCAGATTTTATCTGTCAATGTCTAAATCTCTTATTAAAATGCAATCATATTACTATATTCCAAAGATTTATAATCTGATCATAGTTCAGTAAGTTTCATAGTGTAAATAACAGGCACATCACTGCTACATTGACCATTGCAGCCATGTTTCAAAGTGCAGAGGAAAAAACCAGTCTCATTCTTTCACAGTGGTTAAGATTTTATAAATCACTTTCAACTAAACTTCTGGAATAGGACTTCTCTGACCAAATTTAGGTATCAGCATCCAGAAAGGTTGTCTAGACTCCTTTATAGTCAGCCACAAAAAGTAGGCTTTCTTACAGTGAGATCTGACCCATTTACTTGACTACTTCAGGATAAAGCAACAGAAAACACGTCTTCAAGTAAAGATTGACTGCAATAAATATTTCTGCTTCTTTGAATTATTAAGCAACTGGGAGATTTTAATTTTAAATTAAAATTTAAAGTCAGGAATGAGAGATAATTTGTGTTTTGTGATTCTACATTCTCTGATTTTTATATTTAAATGTATGTATATACAGTGTATATTTGTGCGTGTATAAGATAGGATATCTTTACTTCCTTCATATCTTTAAAAGGGCAGTGTAACAGAGGAATTAGACTCCAAATTGTATCTTGGAATAGGTAAAGAAAATACCACTTTTCATATGAGTGTCATCGGAACAATTATTTTCTGTACTATAGGTCATCTTTTTTTTTTCCTTATTTCACAGAATCATGGAATGGCAGGTGTTCTCTGCCTCTGGAGATCATCGAGTCCAACCTCCCTGACAGCGCAGGAACACCTAGGGCATGCCACACAGAACAGGTCCAAGTGGGTCTTGAAAGTCTCTAGGAAAGGAGACTCCACAACCTCTCTGGGCAGCCTGTTCCAGGCTCTGTCACTCTCACAGTGAAGAAGTTTTTCCCCATGTTGAGGTGGAACTTCGTGTGTTTCACCTTGCTGCCATTACCTCTCATCCTGTCACAGGGCACCACTGAAAAGAGACTGGCCCCTTCTACTTGACCCCCACCCTGCAGATATTTGTAAATATTAACAAGATCCCCTTTCAGTCTGCTCTTTTCCATGCTAAACAGTCCCAGGGCTCTCAGCCTTTCCTCATAAGAGAGATGTTCCAGTCCCTTAATCATCTTTGTAGCTCTCCGCTGGACTCTCTCTAGTATTTCCCTGTCCCTCCTGAACTGGGGAGACCAGAACTGAACACAGTGCTCCAGATGTGGTCTCACTAGTGCAGAGTAGAGGAAGAGGAGAACTTCCCGTGACCTGCTGGCCTCACTCTTCTTCATGCACCCCAGGATACCATTGGCATTCCTGACCACAAGGGCACACTGCCGTTCCATGGATAACTTATTGTCCACCAGGACACCAAGGTCCCTCTCCATGGGGCTGCTTTCCAGTGGGTCTACCCCTAACCTGTACTGATATATGGTGTTGATGAGTCAAAATTTCCCTGTCAAAAGGGAAACTTGTGCTACAGTAAGTGACCTAGATAGTTAAGTCAGCTGGTCCATGGGACTCAGAATGGAAAACACACCTGGACCCTTTAAAAGCAAAAGGCACTAAAATTATTCCCTGATGTAGGGATATAAGCAATAACTTGTACACATTACCCCTCATATTTTCCACAGGACTCCTTGTAAAAAGGGAGTCTCCATCTTCTTTGTAGCTGATACATTCCCCAGTCCCCACAACTTCTCAGTGATTAAGGAGAGCGGCCTCACAATGATGTTAGCAAGCTCTCTTAACCCCTTCTCTGGTGGATATTGTCAGGGCCCATCACTTTGTAGGGGTTAAGCTCCTGTAATAGTTCACTTAGTAACTGTTCCTTTGCTGACAGTGGGCTTGTCTTTGTGTCAAATTGGATTTTTGTTCCTTGGGCCTGGAGCTCACAGTTCTGATAAAGGCAACTAAAAGAAACCCATAGCAAGAGATGAGTTGTTCTTGTTCAGTTTGAGGGTTTTTTGCTTTCGTTTGGTTATTTTTTCCCTCTGTAGTCATCTTTTAAGGAGTCTTTCATATCTTTCATGTAGTATAGCATCACCACCTTCTGGAAGCATACACAGTTCTTTATAAGTTGGAAATCTGCATATAAAGCTCTTACTAAATTATGGTCGTAGTTAAATAAGGAAAAGGTATTCACAGAATATAACGTCTTTTCCAGGGTTAGGCAAACTTGGATTTCAGTGTGTTTTCTTGTTACTTGAAACTAAGTTGCATTTCTAGAACTGTGTATCTTTTAGCCTGCAGCAATTTCTTTTTTTTTTTTTTTTTGTCACATCTAAATCAAAACATAATGGACAGATTTGGCAATAGCTTCAAACTACAGGTTGCAAGTCACAGGGCATGTCATTCACAGTAAACCATGACTAGATGGTGTTAATTCTGATGAGAATGGAAACTGTAGAGCTCAGCAGCCAACAGATAATACAGTTTTTCCCTAGCCCTTTAGTTACAGTTGATTTCCCTGCCCCCTAAAAGTTTTTTATCATGTATCTCATGGATACTATAGAAAGATGCACATTTTTTTAGTAGAAATCCTCTGTGTTGTTTATTTTTTTTTAATATTGGTTGCTGAATTAATTTCTAATATGTGTATTAATATTGTGTAGTATCTTTTATAAACTTATGAGTTGATAAAGGAGATAAGACACTTTATATTTTCCTGGATAATGTTCAGTGTTGCTTGTGCTGGAGTTCTTGAGAGGAAAACTCCACTCACTGTTTCACAGTGCTGCAAGGAAAGAGTATGTTGTGAGGCTGCATAAATATCACCTTCATCTGTCATGATTATCTCTCAGAAAGCTCCACAGTTCTTGAATTACCATCACTTTATCTGATGCTGTCCTCTCTTATTTGAACAGTTTCCTTTCCTACACATGCACCCCCTCCTCAAGTTGAAAAAGTTACATTTAAAAAATAGTTACATTGCATTTCACATGAGAAATTGTATTTCACATGTTCATGACAAAAGATGTCTAGACTGACTTTGATCACCACCTGCCTGTTATTCTGGAGAATATATGTTGTCATTTGTTTTAGCTTTATTGTTAAAAATATTTTATTGATTGGTATACTTTTTCTGTTTTGCTTGTAAAATGGAGAGGAAGGCAAGCAGCACAGAGCAAAAGCTATGAAAACTGTCCGTAATTATTACTTAAATGTTAGACTTGCTTAATTTACATTACACTCATGCATTTTATTGCCCTGCTTTGAGCATAAAGATGAGCAAGTAAGAGCTGAAAAGTATAGCATGGAGGCCGGTGTGGGCATACTGGAGTGAGTACAGACGACAGAGATGATGAAGGGACGGGAGTGACTGACCTGCAAGAAGAGAGGGCTGGGGTTGTTCAGCCTGGAGAAGGGAAGACTTAGGGGATCTGACCTGAGAATGAGGGAGTGAAGAAGGTGAAGCCAGGCCCCTCTCACAGAATCACAGAATGTTTCTGTGGTATCACTATCTTTCAGTGATACCCAGTGGCAGGACTAGAGGCAATGTACATAAACTAAAATGTGGGATGTTCCATATAAATATTTTTGTCACTGTGAGGGTGGTTGGACACAGGAGCAGTTTGCTCAAGAGGTTGTGGAGTCTGCAACCCCCGAGACTAGGTCATCTCCAGAGGTTCCTTCCAACCTCAGCCATTCTGTGATTCTGTCATTTCAGTTGAACAAACAGAAGTAATTGCAGAAAATTCTGCTGTTATATTTACTCCTAATTCTGTATTAACTTTTCATTTTCCTGATGGATTACTTTCATTAAAATCAAGTAAGTGTAAACTATCTCTTAACCTAAGTTCCTTTTTTAAGTTAAAAAACTTCTGTTTTGTAACAAGTTCCCTGTTAGTAGAATCCCACAATAAATTAGTGGAATGGGCCTTTTAAGTACTTAAGTTACACATAAGGTTAAAATATAATTAATGAATTATGGTATACAGGAAATAAATACTCCTTGTGTTGCAAGGAATCTCAATTAGATTTTAAAGTGACCTTGATTTCAGATCTGTTAAATTGGTCTTCTTAAGTCTCTATAAATAATGGACATTTGTTTTTCAAAGACATTATTCATTTAATTTCCTGCATTAAACAGGAATCTTTAATGGTCATTATTCTTTTAAGAGAAAATACATACAACCTTAATTTACATGACCAAATTTCTAATACCCTTTAAAAGCCTAACATTATTTATGTGAACATTTATATTACTTTTTTTGAATGTGTAAGCAAAGACAAATGTAATGTTGTGAAATGAAATTGAAATACAGCTCAACAAGAAAGAGAGTATTTTAGAGCTCATAATGCAAACCAGCCACAAAAGGATTTTTGAATTCCTGCAGACTGCACAGCCTTATTCTCTCCTTCAGGTAAACCAGTGGAAGAGCATGTACAGCATTGCATAACATCACGTTATTTCAGAATAAGACTAAGCAGGTGTGTGTAGACTGTGTTCTCTAGTAGTGCTTTAGTGTGCTGTTTGTCAGTAGCACACACTGTTCTCTCTGTTTGTTTACTTCTTGCTTTTGCAAGTAGTCAGAACTTTAGTGTTACATTTGACAAGTAAAAGCTATGTTGGAACTATTGGTTCCCAAAAATTTGATGACCCAAGAAACACTTAGCTCCTATTTCCAAACCTGAATTCAGTTTAATAATTTTCAGATTTCTATTGAGAGTGATTTCCTCATTGGTCTGACTATGTAATTTATATTGAGAGCTCTGAATGCTTTGGCATTTCATTTTTTGCAGACTTGTCTGGTGCTCTGGTGCTAGTTTTGAGATAATTCTTCTCATACACTGTGTAGGCTTCAACAGAGATGCTTTTAGAGAAACAGGCTGCATTGTCGGTGCAATCAGCTCTGGTTCAAATGTTTGACTAATACTTTTGCTTGGCTCAGAGGGCAAGTGGAGCTTGTTTGCATATGCTGCCTAGCCATTCCCCTAGCTAGAAGCTGACCTTCTCCATGAGAAAAGTGCAGTGTGCAGATGTGAAAGTAGATGTGTACTTTTCTTAAGCAAAATATGACATAAAGCATCATCTTTTTGCTGCTTTGTAGAATGCCAGATATTGGACTTTGCAAATGCTTAGCTTCTTCAAATATCAAACGTGAATGTTCTGCTATTGGAAACTCAATTTTACTTGTCACTAGCTTGGTACATCAGTCTAATTGCTTCTTTTTTCCCAGAGGGTTCTTTGTTCCCTATCAAAGCCAAAGCTTGGCTTTTCTGCATAAGCTGCTTGTCTTCTTTTCAGGTTTAGGACTCCTAGATGCAGTTCTTGTAATTCACCTGAAGCAAAACCAACGGTGCTTTGAGAGCCACAGCACAAGGCTGTTGTTTTCCCCGCATGCTTTTTGTCAAGACATTATTGGTGGAGAAAGACAATTTTGGTGTCAAAATGCAGAACTTGAGGCCAATAGAAGTAGTTTTAGTGTATAATCCTTAGAGAAAATAGTGGGAAACACGTTTTTGAAATATAATAAATAGTGTAATGTAAGAGTTACATGTAAAGAATACAGCTTGTTAGTGAATGAGAAAGTTAAACTGGCCAGAAACTGAAGTCAGCGGTCAAATGGCTAACAAGATTGTCCAAAGTGAAAAAAGTAGGTAAATTGAATATATTTTGAAGTAAAAATCAAACGTGTAAGTACAAAGCCAAAAACCTCTAAGATAAAATACTAGCATCGTTAAAATCAGTTGAAGATTTGTCCTTGACTTCAGAAGGGTTTTGTTTTTACTACTTGTCTTAGTCTGTGCTTATGTATTTAACTTGAGAGGTGATTTCTTAACTTTATATACATATGGCTGATATTTTACATGCATAGCCAGCAAAATAGCATTGTTGCAAAATAGAACTGCACTAATACGTTTTTCTGTGTGGCTTGGGAAATTTTTGCCACTTAGAAGAGCGTCAGTGTTATGTTGCCATTGCATTTTTATGAGACTTTCCCACAGAGGAACTGAATATCTGGTTACACACTCACAGGTTTTACTCTTTACTGATTTTAACTACTTTAATCCAATGAGTTTTACATTGTTGATGAAATAGTCTCGAACAGCTGATGTAAACAGATGTAGTAATAACTATGTAAAACATTTAGCAAAACCTGAATGCTTGTGTGAACAGAGGATAGTCATACTGCATGTTTTCTGTTCAAAATGGAAAATAGATGACATTATGTCATTTTTTTCTCATAAAAACTTTGACTAAAGAGCTTGTCTTTAGAGCATGAAATATTTTAATGAGCTATTATATTTATTTATCATATTATTATTACGTATTTATTATTATATTATTCAGTTATTTATCATAAGACAATAGATGTTGTGTAGCAGCTTTAAAAATACGCATTAATGCAGGGAAAATCTGGGGAATTTGATGCCAAAACTGAGTATCTCATATTTCTCTGCAGTTCTCCAGGCCCCTAAACTTAGCTTGTTAATGCCATGCTGGAACTAGGCATGGACTCTGGCGAAAACCAACAAAAGCATTCTGTGTTTCAGTATCTTGTATTACTATATATTATATATTGTATAAATATAGTATATTCTTCAGGTAGTAATATCTTGTATTACTCAGCAATTTTTATTTAAGCCCTAAGTTTGTGGAGATCAGGTTTGTGATCTTAAGTAAATGTTTTAATATAGGTTGCCTACTGATACAGAAAGCAGTTTCAGAAGATGACTTCATCATCACTAGATAGAGGAGGTGCTAAAAAGTAATTGGAGCTCCATTGTATGTGTAGGTAGCATGTGAAATAAAGTATGGAAAACTGAGGAAATGAAATCTGAAGAAATATTTGCTATTCTGGCTTGATGTGAAGAAATAGCAGTAGTACAAACATATTTAGTGTGGGAGTAACGCATCAACGGACTGCGGCTTGCAGGAAAAGGCACTCAGAGGGAGGGGATAGCAATAGACTGGCAGCATAAAATAAACGTTTTGTAAATATTGGCTGCTCTTCTTAGTGAGGAAAAATCTCACCAGGAGTTTCAGTTAAGTTTCAGATTCTAAGTAGATTTGCTTGCAGTGCTAGCACAGCTTTTGCAGTAACTGAACAATTTTCACTGTTAAAAAAAAAATGCATGAGCAACAGCTCTCAGAACTTTTACACATGGAGTAACTGTCCACTTGTGACATGTTCACCAGTATGCTGTGAGTTACATAATTGCTCCATTTCCACATGAAAATTCAGTTGCCTGCAAGGGATTTAAGCGTACTCTGAGAATCAAGAACAGATAATTATTTTTTTCAAAAAATATTCAATATCCATTTTTATACAGGGCATAGCTAGACTACCAGTGCTGTTTAGTAAAGGGAATTGTCACAGGCTGTATCAGTATGTTCCTGTACATGTTAAATACTTTCTGCTATCGGTACTAAGTCTTCATTAGTACTTAACCACTGTTCAGTTGGTATGCTTTATTTCCAGTATTGAGTAAAGTCTGAAATGATAGTTAAAACATTATCTAAAAAACACGTAAGGCAGTTCAGAAGTTAAAAATAGATTTTTTTTTCTTTTTTTTTTTTTTTTTTTTCTTTTTTTTTGTGACAGAAGGAATCAGAAGTACTTATCTGACTTCCAGAAATGTTCTTTTTTTTTTTTTTCCTTCTGGAGAACTCTTCAACTGGCCCTACTAGTGATTGGTACTAATCACTACTATGTAACTATATTTAGCTATAAGTTTAGGAAACCTACCTAGCATTCTTATCCGAATGTTTACAAATAGTTAAACAAATAATTATGAATCCCAAGCTTCAGTACCATAGTTAAGAGGTTTGTTATAAAACAGGGAAGAGCAGTATCTAGTTTTCTAAGTATATGGGATATAGGGAAGAAGAGGAAGTATTCATAGCCAGAGTAATTTTTTAATAGTTCACATGCCTCCTGTTTTCTATTCTGTCATTATTTGCATTATGCTCTCCCTGAAGTCACTCCAAAATTTCATCTCTAAATCTCTTTGACTGCACTATGGCTTCTTTTTTGGTTTTGGACAATTTAGAAGACTTGCCAGGGAGCTTTCCTGAGGACAGACTGAATTTCTGTTATTGTGTTACTTTTGTGTAACTGTTTACTAAAAGTTACTTTGTTAGGTTTGTCTCATAATGACAAGTTTACTATAGGAAGTTGTTTGTATAGTAGAAAATAAACAAAATTGAAGCTGTCTTTAGAAGTTATTTCTTGATTAAAATCAATAAAGAAGTGGGGTTGCTTTTGTTGTGAGGCTGCTTTGAGAGAACAGTTTAAAGAGCTACTGGGTGTTAAACACATCCATTTTGACTCAAACCCGGGTAATTTAAATGTTCATTGCTATGTATATGCAACACACGAAAACCTTGGGCATTATACTATGCTGATATAACTTAATCTGTATTTTTCTTAATGTGTCATGAAACTATAATGTTAGCTTGTAGTTTTTTGTGCGTGTACTGTTGCACCACAGATATTTTCATGCCAAACTCATCCCATAAAACATTTAGTTTTAAGTGTCAAAGTGACTCTTCTTTTTGTTCAATAAAAGGACTTGCTATCCCTAACAAATTAACATATCACAAAGCTTATTCCCCATTACCTAGTTCATAAAAGCAGTACCCATTTTGGAAAAGTACAGGCATATGTGGATCACCCCGTGGTGTTTTATCTTATCATCAAAGCTTCTAACTTTGCATGAGACTGGCTTTTCAAGCTCATATTCTTCTCTTTGGAATTGTATTAAAATTACTAAGAATTTTATATTCAGACAATTTAAAGCTTGGGTCTCGTTATTCTTGACCATGGACCTTATTTGCTCTCCTCTATAGAGAAAATAATCCACTTATTTTTGTGATACACTTTTTGCCTTTTTTAGTTATGGTCTTCTTTTCTTAAATCAAGTATACAGCTCTGCTGATGTCCAAGGACTGTTGAAACCCCACGGATGACAGGAAACTTTGTCTTTTTGTGAAAATAGAGCCATGCTGTCTCCCTTCATAAGAAACCAAATTGAATGGCATTTGAGCGCTGTTTTTCGAGGACGAACTTAAGAAATGATGAAAGAGCCACAGTGAGAGCCAAGAGATGCTAGGCTTCATCCTGGTGCTAAGAGCTGGTAGCTTTCCTTCCTGTCAGTAACTTTTCCTCTTTCCTGTCAACTTCTTTACCTCAGTTTTGTACTGAGAGAAAGCTTGTTATGTCTTTGAGGTCATATGAGGCTTGATCTATTCATGACAACTTTTGAATCTGATTCAGTATGTCATTAAACTTAATGAGATCTTTTTCTAGAGCAAGCCAGTCTGTAGCTGATAGAACTTTTCCCTTTTTATTTTGTTTGATGCTGAGAAGTTCTTTTCACATCCACATGGAGATGTAAGGAACTACAAATTTGAGAAGAAATGCAGTCAGACGGCACTGGAAAGATTAAGGCTCATGATCGCTTTCCTCCAAATAATTTTTTGGAAGGTAGGAAGACGGGAAATCCCACAAAAATCTTAAACCCACAGCTGCTTGAGCTGCAGAAGTCAGAGGGCCAGGTTTCCTGTGTTTCTTGGTGTTTTGTGTTCTCATATTTCAGCTGTGAAGAGGATAAAAGCAGGAGGCACAAAGAGCAGTCATTCAGACTGGTCTCCTCTACTGGCCTCAAACATTTCTCTTTCAAATCTGGAAGTTACCAAAGGCTTAAAACTTGTTAGTTCACACACTGGTAAATGGGCAGAGTGATTTGGTAGACTGTTTCCTTCCTTGGAAAGCTATGCTAAAAATTAATCCTCTGCTGTCTCAGTCCTTTTTTCTTTTCTTTTTTTTTTTTTTTTTTTTTCCTTCCCTTTCTAGATGCCCCTAAAATAATACAGCAGGGTGTGTTTCAGGCAAAAACTTGCCTTGTTTCCTTCTCACCCACTTGTGCATATGGCAGCCTAAGGAGTCGGAGTGCACGGCCTGGGGCTGGCTGACATGAAAAGTGTGAAGCTTTTCAGCCTGTTTCGCAGGGGAAGCCTGTTGGGCCTGGCAGCTTTTCACAGAGGATATTAAACTTCTCACTTTACTATTACTAACTGGGATAAAAATGCCTTTTGGTATTAGAGTCCCTTGTTACTTTTCATCAGCCACCTCTGTTAAGTGACATGAACTAACTCCTTGGCTTGCTGTTAGTACACGTTGGGACAGCGGATGTGCTGGACTAGAGGTGAACGGCTCCATCCTCAGCAAAGTCCTCCTCCTGAAATGGTCAGGTTTGGGAATTGCTGTCCTTTAAGAAAACCTGCAGGTTTTTCTCCTTTGCAGAACAGAATTCTGTACCAGCCACCTTCATTTTATAAGTATGTTAAATCCTCACCTCTAAAAATAATTGTTTGATTCTAATACAGAAACTGATTCTATAAATGCGTATTTTCTGCTGGGGAGAGTCTTGTATTTAGGGGTAAGAAAAGTGGCAAGCGCACCAATTAGCTAATTTTAGGATTATCTCTTTCTTCCTTCAAAATTCATTAACAGCCAATCCTAGAATACTTCTGAAGATGCATCGTTCCTTAACCTGGTATTTAACAGCAAGTTTCTCTGTCTTTAAACTGATCCTCAGGGCTTCCTTTTTGTAAAGCAGTACTCTGCTGTTTGTAGCTGCTGTTAGACATCATTTCTAATTGCCAAAGTCTTTAGGCTAAGTAATCTGGTGGAAGTCGCCTTGTAGCTATATGTTTGAAATTTTCAAAATTAGTGCATCTGCGTAAGTTTCTAATTAGACAGTGTTAAAACACTGGTGGTGATTTCTCCAGTCTAGTTATTTTCCCTTAAAAAAATATTAAGAAAATTTACTTAGGTGCTTTGTAATTTTATGCTTGTCTCTTTGGCAAGTACGGTAGGCAGTTTTAGTATGGATTTGCACAAGGAGCTGGAGAAAACTTTCCAGCAAATATTTTAGAATTATGCTGTGACAGATTACGCTAATTATTTTTTTTTTAATATAAGAACAATACTAAAGAGATAGCTGTAATAACTGATAGGAAATGAATTTTTTTTTTTTTTGTAGGTCTATTAACCAGTTTTTACATATAACATCAATCTGATAGTCTGGGTTTTGAGTCTTGTTCTAAGAAATTATTTCTTCTTTACCTGTAACTGATCTATTTCTGAGTGTTAACTTTGAATTTAGGTTGATTTAAAAGCAGTCTTGCCTGCAACCTGTAGGCAGTGTCTTCTATGGTACAGATATCCACAAAAATAGAAGGTAGTGGTGATGTGCTGAGGAGTGACAGTGTTAAAAAGGATAATTGGCTCTATCTTTATTTGCTCCTTCTGCTAGTACTCCTGGTCTAAAAAAGCATCCCATACTAAAGACCAAATTTCCAGCTTTTCTTTTTGTACTGCAAATGTAGTAGTGAGAAAAGCAACCAAAGTTCGAATGTTGAGTATGAATTTGTCATTAAATGATTTTCTTTATGCAAATACCTTTCCCAAAGACAATATTATATGAACTGTTTTACATCAGCTTCTTTACTCAGCCCTCTTCTGTCTTCAAAGTAAAATTGAAAGTTTTTGTTGGGGAATTCCTAGAATTTTGTTGTTTTTCTTTAATCTGCCTGTTTTAACTGACTCCCAACTGAAAGTAAAATCCAAAAATTCAGCACGAACTGATTTTGCAGACAGGCTTTTAAGACCTCTGTAATGAGAAGTAGTAATGACTCATTCATCCTTATGAAGCTGGTACTTGATTCTGCTGGAAGCTCCTGAAACAGCCAGGTGCTCCTTGTCCCATTAGAATGCCTGTCCATGGGCATATTGTTCAGTTGTGTCTGATCCCAGTGATCAATGAGGGTGCAATATGAAAGTCTTCCAGGCCCTATACTGATGTGTAGCCATCAGAAATACATTCTGCATACACGTAGTTTATTAGCAACTTGCCTTAAAAGTGCTTGAAGTGCCTGGCCACCCTTCTGTTGTGAGCTTGCTAAGACTCTGTGCAAATCTTCTAGGTGGAAGTGGTTCCTAGAGTTGGAAGATGATTTCTGTACAGATGGACTTAATGTGCTAGGCTATGTATTCAAAAATGCCAAGCTTGAAAAAAAAAATCAGATCTGAGAACTGAATGACTTTCTCACACACAGCTATTATATTACAGAATCATAATTTTTTAATAACAGTGGTAAGAAATTATACTTTGTCTGGTTTGTCTTTTTTTAATCAAACTGTAAGAAACATGAAAATATGAACATCTGAGATTTGCATTTAAACCAAGTGTTCTTCTATAATCTCTAGGTTGTGTCTTGGGCTATGAAGGTAGAGAGACACAGACCATTGTTTGACTGAACTTGGTTTTCTGTTTCGTTTATTGCTGCAGAGCAGTACTTAATAGTAAGACTCAAGCAAGGTATAGGGACAGTTCCTGGTCTATTGTTTGTATTTGAAAAACAAAATATTTTCTGAAATTTATAGGATTTCTTCCCACCTCATAGAAGATGCAGAAATCAAGAAGATGACCTTGTGATGACAAATAATTAATGATGGCAAAGTAACACTCACAGTTCCGTATGTCGTATTTGAGGCCACACTAAGGACCTCCAAGGCTCCTTGTAAATTGTGTTTTATAGAATTGAAAAGTGAATATTAGCTATTTAACATTCAGAGTAAAATCTTATTTATTATTGAACTGTGAGTTCAGCCATGAGAATGTACTTTTTATGGCTGAACCTTAGTTGAAAAAACTTACTATATCATGCATCTTACTGGGGTTTGGCTTTCTTGTTACCTGCTTTGACAGATAGACTGCTGTCTGTCTGCAAGACTGCTGTCTGTTCTGGGTCTCCTTGCTTTTTCCATATAACTAGCGTATATTCAGTAGAAATCATTAGTATGGGGACCTTGCCTCACCTTTCTAATGCAGTATGACACATCTTGTCCTTTTGTTCCTAGACTGATTACTCATTATGCTTTCTTCTAGATATTAAAGCTATGCACATAAAATGAAATGTAAAAATCATTCAAGCAAATACGAGTGACCATATATCACACTCATCTGTGTCTTTATGGTACAAGGAGTAGTAGCTGAAGTCATCTGGGACCTTTGTTATTGGAGGCAGTCAGGGTTGCCGTTTGAGCACAGTCTGTTACTGACTTCAAGGAACGTAATAGTTTGGCTGATATTCAAGAAACCACTGATTGACATGTAGCCTTTCCGTGTGTTGCCTGCTGTCTAGTTTTTCTTATTATACTTAATAAATAGGCAACTATAAACATTCACCACATTCCTTTGCCTGCTCTCAGGGTCTTGGACGTTGACTTTTCAGGACAGAATATATAATGACGTATCAAATCTGGAATGCTAGCACCTACACTGAGCACAGAATTATGCCCCTGCTCCACTTTCTGTGTCAGAACTCTCACAAATTTTTGCAAACAAAATGGCATAGATGTTTGTTTTTTTCCTAAGAGGCTTTCCTGAAAGGGTCATGATCTGGGTAGTTACTGGTCTGAGAACATGTCTGGTTTGGATCTTTGGTTGGTTGGTTTGGTTTGTTTGGTTTTTTTACATGCAGCCTTACACATTGTTTAATGTTTTTCCATCAGCCATGTGAAGTCATTAACAGCATTCAAGTTTCAGGCTCAAGTGGCAGGAACACGTCTGCTGTTCAAACCTACATCATCTTTATTTCAAGCATAAGTTTCCCTGTCGTCCCCTTGTTAGAATGAGCACTTAAGATAAGTGGCAGAAGCTCAGTATATTAGAAATAATTATGATGTTAGGAAAGTGGTGAAAATATTTCCAAGAAAACTGTTACTCTGGTAGTTTCTTCTTTAAAAGTTACCAGTAGGCTGTCTTCAACATGCTCCCTAGCCTTACTGTCCTTCTAAGGTTCATTGCTTCTAGTTGGCATTTGAATGCTAGACATTTCATCCCATGGACTGTTGGATTGGATATGACCCTGCAAAATCCTGGATTCGAACATTAGGAATTACTGTGCAGCTTACACTAGATACATATCCAAAGGAGCAATGACAGCTCTTTGGGGGTTAGTACTTCATTATTTGGAGAGACTTAGAAGTAGATATGATTGACAACTTGCCTCATAACTTTCTTAAGCTTTCCATTTTACATACTTGTTTGTGGAGTTGATTCTTTATGGAATTTTTCTGCAGAGTAGTAGGGCAATAACCTTAAACATCACCATGAGGAAGCCTGTTCTGTGCATTAGAAAATGATGCAGCTCCCTATGACAAGTAATACATTTGTATTTTGTAAATCAATGTGCAGAGCAACTTCGGTAAGCAGTGATTTCAGCATTCTGCCTCCAGCTTAACATCCAGGTTTGACATTGAACTGTGGCAGTGAGAGCTACATCAGCATTTAGTAGGTACTGGAGGGTATTGTGGATTTTGCTCTTTTACAGCTGGTTCAGCCTCTGCAGCCTATGTTGATAAATTTATACCATCAAAAAAAGAACTACTCTAGGAAAGATAGGTCCTGGTAAAAGAAGGCCACTTTATTTCTTGATCAGATATTTTCAGTGCCTTTGGGCTTCATTTCTCCAAATAGGCATAAGGCAGTTCAACACAGCTTCTAAGTTTGTCTTTTGTGGTCTTTGATTTATAGTCAACCTGTCACTACAAAGTGCAAGTGCTTTCCAGTGTTAAGACTGACGGCAGTAGTGAGGTCACTACTTTGTACAATCTTTGGCACCTTTTTCTCTTTTGAGTAAGATAAACAATGTTTTTCTTAGTTTTGTTTTGGTTTAATTCATGTTTACTCTCTAAATTTTGATCAGGATTATATGGGTAGCCTGATTATTCATATTAAAAATGTAATTGTTACAGTGGAAAGTTTGGGGGTTGTTATTTTTTTTTAAAGAAAGCAAATTTTTGTGCTATTTCTGAAGATGGCAGACTCGGCGTCACTTTATTGAAGTTGGATCCCAACAGATGTTGTTTTCTCTCTGACTCATACCGGTTTTCATGAGTTACCATAGCATGCATTTGCTGCTTAGATTTTTAATGATATCTATTGTTACAGAAGTTCAGGTTGTTGTTTAATTTGGTGATTACTTTGAAAATTAGGCTTAAAAACTCTAACGAGTGTTAAAGTTTTCCTGAAATGGTAGAAAACCTTCTGAATGGACCCTGACGTGTTTTTGGAAGTGTAAAAAAAATTAGAAGATGAAGCTTTGCACTCTGAAACAGCCACATTCTGTGGTAGTTAATACCTTAATTAGGAAGCCCTGGATTAATCCTATGGTATGAACAAATCTGATTGTTAATAGCATATTGGTATTACAAGTGCTCAAATTTAGTTATTTCTGCACTTTGCAAACTCTTTCTATCATTGTCACCATTTCTACTATCTGTGGTAGGTAGTGACAGATAGTGCTCTTTAACTCACTGTCCATCTCTAAGTACTTCCACTCCTGTCTTGGTTTAATTCTCAATGGTTGTGTTCCATCCATGATGTCTAGCAGGCTTCTAGTGGGCAGGGGAGACATCTAGTTAATAAGAACAGGTAATTGCTTCTGGTCTTCTGTATTTCTTAGCTTTTTCCTTCCTGTCTTGAACAATGATCTCAGTCTGTCTTAGCTGTTCAAAATGTTCTGAAAGCTTCTTTCCCTTTCAGACAGCAGCAAGATTATTTAGGTGATACAGGCAGTCTCAAGATGCCAGTACCAAACAAATAACACGCTGTGTCCACCCATCCAGCAGGCAAAATGCAGCAACTTTTACCGCGTGTTGCAGTCTGTCATGTAAAACTGTATGGGTTTGGTTCTCTTTGACTGGTGGGCTGACTGCAGAGTAGGATATGCACTGTCACCTTGGTATTCTTCCTTTGAGCCTGTAGCTCACTGGGGATGGTGTTAAGTGATATGGTTTTTACTTCTAACCTCTCACCATGAAGTAGAATGTATCGTGTAACATTACTGCTTCTTTGTACAGCTCTGCTGTTCTAATTGGTTGAAACAGTCTTGATCCCGATGTTTTTTGTTTCGGAATATATTGGGGAAACAGGAGTGGAAAGATATCTCCCTGTTCTAAAAAGTGGTGTCATCTATTTCTCCATCAAACCCCACCTTTTCTGATTGATGCTTTTCTAGCTTGTTTTAACAGCTTCCAGCGATAGAGATTCTTTGGCGTCCCTGGGCAGAGCTGAAGGTCTACATTGGATGTTTTAGGGCTAATGTCTTGCTTGTCTTTGGGGGTTGATGGCATGGTGGTGTGTACTTGTTTTGGTTTCTTTTGGGGGGGCAATATGGTAAGTCCAAATATGCTTACACTGTGTGTGCTACCTTGAGAAGTTAGTGTTTAATCCCAGATCTGTTTGAATTGTAAGCATTTTGTTGCCTTATCTTGCTGGTATTCCTTAATAGAACAGTAGCGAAGTCAAGACAAGATTGTGTTCAGTTCTTTATACAATTAAGCCGTTTCAAATGCACTTCATTTCTTGTTGCTTTTGTCATTGTTTTCCCTCCCTGCCTTAAGCATTTACCCTTTGAAAATACCTACTCCTCCAATTTACCGGGACTAATTTACTACTTTCATTTGAAATATAAAAACAAGGTTGTCTTATATCTTTAGATAGTAGTAGCTAAAATGGGGCAGTAAAGTGACAGTGAAGAGCTATGCAAAAGACAAGAATTAATGATCATTGTTAGTGAAGGCTGGATAAAAAGAAATCCATTACAGCTTGAGATCCTTGACAGCAGAATTGACATCTTGCCAGTAGTTCCCTGTCCTGTATTTTTGTAGTTTGTTCCTTCTATCCAAGTATAGAATTTTCTACTTTTCCACACTTATTGCATTTTTTTTTTCTTTTTGCAGGCTGCTTCTTCAATTTGCCAACTCTAATGAAAGAAATACAAGCCTATACATTTCAGAGCTATTATTTCATGGTCTCTGAAAGCTTTACCATCACTGTACTAATTTGCACAAACTTTGTGTTTTTCACAGAAACCCTGAGGGTCAGGAGTAACACTTTTTTTTCTTCTTCTTCTTTTTTTTTTTTTGTTTTTTTTTTTTTTAATGATAGCTTGTATTATGAAGT